>PVJO010011224.1:0-60682 GCA_004026905.1 Hystrix cristata
CTCCATTTTTTATATTGAAAACTATCAGACTTATAGAAGTTGAAAGAGTAGTACAGTGGCTAACTATAGAATCCCTTTCATGGATTTATCTATTATTGTTTTTTCACATTTGCTTATATAGTATTTAGAGCATGTGTGTATGTGTGTGTGGTAATTTGTATGTATGTAAAGAGAGAGATAGAACAAAAGAGACAGAGACAATTTGAAAGTTGCAGACATGATAACACTTTACCTCCACTTGATTAGATGCATTTCCTAAGCGCAAGCCTATTGTTTTATTTAACCACAATTCTGATAGTCATATATCACTTAATGGGAATACATTCTGAGAAATGAGTTATTGAACGAGTTATTGATCATTATGAGAACAAAATGAAATTCACTTACACAAACTAGGGCAGGTACGACATCGTGAGGCAGTATAATCTTTTGGGACCATTGTCATATATATGGTCTGTCATTGACTGAAACACGGTCATGCATCCAACCGTATTATATCTATGGAATCTAACATCAAGATAATAATATTATCTAATAACCGGTTCCTTTTCAAAGTTTTCCAGTTGTCACAAAGTGTCATTTGTAGCATTGTAATTTACTAGCTGATTATTAGCTAATTTATTAGCTGGCATTCTTCTGCTTTTCATCACTCATCTCGTCCTCATTTTTTATTGCTAGCACTCTAAATAACGGATATAAAAGCATTATTATTATGGCATTAAAATTGTTTCAAATTTGGACATTTCAAGCTTGCTTCTGTAAACTTCTGACTTGCTACCATCAGACTTTGAACATTTCTTGCTCTAGGAAATGAGCATAGTTTTGATTTTATTATCTCCGTGCCATTCACGGAAGTTGTCCAACAAACAGGATTTTCTTTAAACTTTTGGGAAAAATTACTATTATTCCCTCTCAACATTCTAGTAGCTCAGTCATATACATTTTTTTTTTTGGTGGGGGCGGTGCTGGGAATTTAACTCAGTGCCTTGAGCTTGTTAGGCAGGTACTCTATCACTGAGCTAGATCTCCTACCCCTCAGTTATATTCCTTAATAAGTTCTGTATCTAGCATACCGACCATTCTGGTTTTCCAGGACTGATGGGCCTCCTGTAAGAGGCATTCTCAGTGATATACTATGGTGAGTCAGTCAACCCGTGTACATCGAACTTTTCATTTTCAATTAAAAAGATACCTTTAATAACTACATTTTCAAAGTTCTTTTGCATACATTTAAATTTTTAAAATCTTCAGATAATTAGGTTATACAATTGTCTATAGTGTAGTTTTATTTACAGTCATATGACAAACCCCAAACAGAAAGTGAAAGAAAATAACTCAATAAACAGGAAATTAAAAGAAAAAATTTAAAATTTAGAAAAGTAAGGTAGATCGGCTACTGACTGCCTCTGTAATTTCCAAACAGCCCATTATCCAGGGAGTAGTAATGGTATGTTATAATTAACCAAACTGAAGAATAGAATGCCACAGGTCCGAATTGTAGCTTTTGCAAGTTTTTCACTTTACCTTGTTTGTCGCTACATGAAGCGTGCTGGGGAAGCAGGACACTGTCCTCGTCTTGCTGTCAAGAAACTGAGATCCAGATTATTACTCAGTAATACCGAAGACATTAGAAATTAAAGGCGAAGGCTCATGCTGGCAAAAGGTTCCTCATTTTCAGTTTTTTTTTTTTAAGAGTATAACACTACAAATAGGTAGGTATGTGGGTAGGCAGACAGGCAGGTAGGTAGATAGATAGATATAGACAGATTGACAGATATGTATATAATCGTGAGTGTGCACACACATCGAAGCCTAAACAATGGCGAGGAGGACTTCAGAACCTCAAAATCATACATTTAAAGAAAAATAAATACTTTTAAGGAAAGAGAAAAATTCTACAAACATCGCCAGAATTTCATGTGCATTTTGAACTCTCAGAATTTTAATAAAATTTGTTGAATGAATGAATGTGAGAACGTATCTTTATACCTGACTAAAGTAGTATCTTCACATTAGAAAATTTTTTAAAATTTTGACTTGTATTTCTTATGATAAAGTAACATATGTTTATAGTAACAATATCAAAACAGAAGTGTCTGAAAAAAGAAGAGAACATCTGCTTATTGCTCCCCCTCATATCCCTGGAGACAATGGCTCGAAATAGTGTGATATGCTTTCTTCCTGATGTTTCTCTTTAATAATTCATATATATTTCATTTAATGTAGCTCATCAATCTTTTAAGTCAATGCATTAAATTTTCTTTTAAATAAACGTGTATTTTCATTCTGTGTAGCAATGTTTGTAAGATGGACATTCACTCAACTTCCAACTTTTTCTCTTACAGACAAGGATGCAAGGAATATCACATATGCAGAAATGTGGGCATCCATGCTACTAATTCCACAGATTAGAATCCTTCAAAGATATGTACATTTAAGATTTTAAAATAATTTGCAAGCATGTCCTCCAAAAATGTTGCATCCATTTCCCCTGACTCTAAGATTGCCCAACCTTGTTTTTCTATATCCTCCCAGGCACTAAATGTTTCACTTTTTGCCAATTTGGTGGGAGAATTCATTTTTATTTAGCCTTCCCTGAGTGGTAGTAAAATTAAGTACCTTTATATGTGATTAAAGCTATGTGTATTTATTCTATAAATTGTTGATTCGAGAAATTTTCCATTATTTCTAATGGACTATTTTCTTTCTCTCCAGGTGTTACATACTAGATAGTATCCCTTTGCTTGTTCAATGTTTCTGTCCCTTTTTTATTTGCCTAGAGTAACTTTCACTATACAGGGGCTTAAAATATTTACATTAATTCTCTTAATCTTTTCCCTTATGGCTTCTAGAATTTGGATCTTTCTTATAGCAAACCATATGAATATCTTGTTTTATTTTTAGAACATTCCTAGATTTACTTTTGTTTAGCAGGTTAACTATGATTTATTATGCATATCTTTTAAGAGTCCAAACTGACTTATTCTTAGTAAATAACCACAAGGTTAACATAAATAATTTAAACAAATCAACATCATTTTCACATTTTAATGTACCACCTTTACAAGTTCACATATATTTATAGGTTTACAGAAAGTACTCTTAATAGAGCTCCATGCACACATTTTTCTTTGCCAGTACCACACTACTGTAATTACTGTAAGCTTATAATATATTTTGATATTAAGTGGAGCGAGACCAGAACTAAATTTTTTTTAATGTTTTTGGTTTTCTTTCTTTTTATATCGCCCTTTCCCAACCTAATCACAGTCTCCTGTTTGTTGTGATTGTACTGATTTTTATGTTTATCTTGGCCTTTCAGATCTCATACTTTACATTCTTATGCACTGTAGCCACTTTCCTTTTTCATACTGTGTCCCATTTGGCAAGAGACCTATTGTTACTAAAATTTAGAAGAGGTTAATGTACATCTATGTCTGCCTAGTGATGTGGACTTTGAGTAATTAATTGACTAAGGACGATTTCAGTAATTTGATAATTTCCCTTTCATTTGGCTGAAAAGTGAAACAACCCACAGAACTTCATCCCATTTCAATTCTCTGAAATTTTCTCATTTCTGTTTACTCACTTGGACAACCCAAAATTCTTACTTGATGCCGGGCAGGGGCCTAAATGACAGCTTCACCATTCATTTTTGCTGTTTAAATGAACTGGGTAGTATAGCAATACGATTGATCCTTTTGGCCTGGTAATATCAATGATATGTTTGTGGAGAATAAGAATTAATTTTCCAATTCATAACATCATGAGCTCCCTTAATGATAAAATAATTAGAAATCATATTTGCAATGCACTTTAAACTCTCCACAGTGTTTCTATACCCTATATTATTCAATAAATCCTTCAAAAATGGGATCCTATGTAACACAGGCTGTGTGGATGAGTGCCTGGGTATTGGTATCTTGAGTGAACTATGTTTTAAAGACATTGAATACTAACTAAAGTTAATAATAAATTATTAGCAGGAATTTTTATTTCCAAACTGAAAAGGGAAATTTTGATTTCTAAATTTCACTGAAATAACATGATAGCTTTAACCATGATTTTTCCTGTTGTTATACAATGCTTTGGATATAATGTTTTGTGTCTCCCCACCACCAATCAATATTGAAGAAGAATTGACTGCTGGATCCCTTGAAAGTGGGGTTGTATGTGGATTCTATGCTCCCCTGCTGTGGAACATAACAAACAAGTTGACTGTGGGATTCTGGCCATAGTCTTTTTTGTTTAAGACTACTGGACCTCCCAGCTGCAAATGTCAGCATGGTTCAGTGGTAGACCCTGCACCCTTCGTGTTGGGAGCAAAGTTTTAACCCTGTAGCATTGCCAAAAATTTAAACATAGGTCCCCTAGAGCAAGTTCGTCTCACAGATCCAGAGCATCGACTTGCACTGCCAGTGGTAACCAGCAAAAACGGAGCTGTCTAAATTGCAACATTAGGAGTACATTTAGAACCCAAACTCTGACTTGAAAGACAGCTGTACTCGTTTGATGTTGGAAACGGGCCACATGAATTTTTACACTGAGCTCTGACTGATGAACACACAGGGAGTGTTTTAGTTGTGATTTTAAAAAATTGGTTGGGGAGGAAATGGAGGTTTGGGGAGATTGGAGTGGAAAATTGATGGCACCTAATTGGGTTAAGGAGGACTCATCATAGGGACTGTCAGGAGAGAAAGGGGAAGGCTGGTATGGAGAGTCAGGTGTTCGGTTTGATGAACATCATTGTTTACCTCATTTGCTCTGCTCTCATCCCAAATATGCATTTGGAGCTCAGTCAGCAAAGCCTGGTTTTGAAATGAGAAAGCTTACTTAAAACTCATTGACAGAACCTGAACTTTTGCAAAACAACCCTTTTACAGGCTCATCACATTTTAGTAGTACGTGGCCCTTGAGGTCAATGCCACAGAATGGATTAATCTCCTCAAATACATACTGTGGTGTATATCTAGCCTAATGTGATGATTTTACCCTGATGCCTTATTAATCCATGGCTGTTTTTATAAATTTTAATTTTTTTAGTCCTTTCTAACAGGGCCTCTAAACTTCTACTTAAAATTCCACTAAAACCACACTGAAGCAATTAGTGAGGGGAATTGAGATTTGTAAATGTTCTTCACAGTGGAAGTCTGGCATTTGGGCTTTTGAGGGAGAAAGGTGGGCTGCTTGGCTACTTTTTGGTTGCAAAGAACTCTCAACAATGACAATTTTAAAAGCCAGTTAGTAAGATGAATTAAACATGGCAGTAAGATAAATTTCAAGAGTGCTTTGCATTGTGAAGCACACACGAACCAATGGGAAAGTGTATAAGGAAAAAATAATACTCCTTCATTTCAAGACTATTTTCAGACCACGGGCAAATTTCTCATACTGTGTAACTGGTGCTTCTGGTTTTCTGGCACAAGATGGACTGAAGAACTGATATCCTGTGTCTCCTCCAGCCTGCCTGCTCATTATTAAAGTTGAGTTTTCACTGGGCTGAAAACTGCTGTACATTGGCCATTTAACTTGCCAGCATTCTGCTCTCCTGTGGAAAACGTGGATCTTCAGCCACATAATGTCTTTCCATTAGCGATGGCGGCTCTCCAAAATAGGGCTGCGGTTTAAACACAAATGGGCAGTGTGGGCCAAAATGAATGCAATTTTGAGTCTACTATCTTTAAAAGGTGGATCTGGAGGCAATTTAGTGAGTGTAAATTACAATTGACTTTGGAAGAAATAACTCATACACTTGAACCTCCTCAGATGTGTAGCCAATAGGGGGTAGCCAGGCTAACATGAAATTTTACACATCCATCAGCTAAAGAAGAGATCCAAATGTAAAAATCTAGCTATCATATGGATTCTTAACACCCCCTGGAGGACTTGTGGCCCACAAATCAATGAATGGTTTATGCTGAGCCAAAAATGTACTTTCACAGTGCTTCTCATTTTCCTTAACCATTTCAGAGCAGCCTAGTGAGGACACCGCAGCCCGAGGGTTGCTCCTGCAGAAGGTACTGCACTCCTTAGCAGCGAGAAGGGTGCCTCTCCAGTCAGCTGAAGACATGTCATTGGCCAGCTCCTTAGCTCTGACGATAAACTGTGCTTTGTTGCCTTTAAAACTTACGCCAAGGAGACGCTTTCTGCCAGGCAGGTGCAATGGCAAGACACTTGGAATGTAGCGGACATGCTGCTGACGACCGCTGACCCTCTTAACCGCTGTGTTACTAATCAGTCGTGGGTTAAAACAATCTGATTTCAGTTACTGTCTTGCTCTCTTCATCTTCACTTGATGTCAGCAGCTAGAAACGCTCACGCATTCGCAGGGTTTGTTTTCTCTCTGTGTGTCCTCCACCTACGGTTGCTGAATAAAAATATATTTAACGCTAGCTCTGTCTGTGGACAAAAAGGTCTTTCATATGTGCAGTAAAGTTTTGAAAGTGTCAATAACTAAATCGCCAATAGCAAAGAACTGTTTACTAGCAACTAAGTGCATGCAGTACAGATCATTTTAAAAATTTTTGGTCAGCATTGCTGTCTAAGGTAATGTTAGTGATAAGTATTTTAACTTTTTCTGAAATGATTTCTGATGTTTTTATTTCTTGAATATTGGTTATTTAAAATTTAGCAAATCTTAATGATAGCATTTTCTTTTACTGTCCACATTTTAAAATAGTCAATTATAATGTTCAGAACAATGGCTTATATTGGTCCTACGTGGACTGTTCCAAATAAGGAGATATGGAAGGAAATGTTTTTCATTTGCAATAATATATAACATGGATTTCCAAGTTTTCCTTTCATATGATATATTTTTATAAAATATATATATGCTTTTAAAGAGTTATCTAACATTACTCTTAGGAATTGCATCCAGCTGCTCATAACAGGGATCTGAAGAAAACATGGCTTAAACAAATCAGGGCTTTCTTTCATCTGTCATGTCAAAGAATTTCTGACGTTGGCAGTTCAGAGTTAGGACGGTGGCTCTATAGCATCACCAACAATCCAGTATCTCGCTGGCTTTTCTAGTCTGCCATCTTTGGGGTATCAAGTCCGAGCATCCTTGAATATGCTTTGAAGGGCTGCTATTGTCCAATCCCACAGGCAAACATCAGGCAAGAATGCACTGTAAATTAGAGGCCAAGGAAAAATTTCCAACTGAGCAAACACCTTTAAAGTATTTTCTGAGAAGCACCTGAGGATTTCCACTTAGATCTCATTAGCAAGAATTTTCTTATATGACCTGCTACAAAGGAGGCTGGGAAAAACAGATGTTATTGGCATACCAGAGCCTCCAGTAATATCAAGGTTCTGTTAGTCAGGCTGAAGAGAAATACATATTGAATAGGCAAATAGTGTGATCTGCCCCAGCTATGACAGGTACAGTGCCACCACGCTCCTGGCACAATATATTGTTCAAATGCAGATGTCTTGTAAAGTAATTTAAGCTTTATATTTCTCTCATCGTGAGAACACACTGGGAAACATAATAACTGCCCAGCGTGCTCCTTTGTAGAGTCCTTTCGCTTTGTTTCCCTTTGCCTGGAAATCATTTCTCCCAGGGATTTACATGGCTTTATGATTTATTCAGGTCTCTGCCAAAATGTGACCTTATCAATGAGGTCTTCTGTGACATCCAGTAATGAATCCAGATTGTTCAAGTTCTGAAACTCATACAATTCTAGAAGATCCTTTAAAAAATACAAAGAAAATTATAAATATCAAATTAGCTATTTCCACATAAAAGTGAGGATTGATAATTAGAAACATAACTAAAAAGCTTAAAATGACTGTAATATCACGAATCCAAAGGAACAGTGCGAAGGAACAGTTTTGTTAGTTACTGAACACAATTCTTTAGTGCTTTTCTCCAGTGTTTGACTGTATAGTCTTTGTTCCCCTGTACATATGACAACAGTTTTATTACCTTTTCTATAAAGAGAATAGAAAGATTTCTAGTCTTTCCTCTATGTTGTTTACAATAACATGTAATTTTTAAAATTATAGGCAAAGTGTGATGGAGGGAGAGTCAAAAGAGAAAAAGATAGCACTGTGACTGGTTTCAGTTAAAATATCATACATTTGGAAATTTTTCAAAAGTGTATTGGAAGGGTACATGAAAGCGAAGGACCTTGAAACATCTTCTTTAGTTTCACAGTAAATCCAGTTCTGTGATCATCCTTTCAAAATTACAAATTTCTGGCTCTCCAATTTCCCTTACTTTGCTTGTGCGTCTCCATAGCACTTATCATATTTTATTATGATCTATCTATTTAATTGTTTGCTGTTCACTGTTTGCTTCACCGCATCAGGATGTACACTTTATAGTGAGAGGTGCTGTTTAATCAGTTTGTCCTCAGTATGAGAAAAGTTCTTGCCAGGTACATATTTGTTCAGTGAGTAAATCAATGGCTGCACTGTTTTGTTGGAGTTTTAATTCAACATTAATTTTTTGTTTATTCTGTGAATGAAAATAATTGTCTCTATGCTATACTTTCGGCTTTTGGAAAGAAAACAATGGGAAATTTGTTGACAGTGAAGGATGGTGGGGGGTTAGAGTGAAGAGATAGCCAAGGTTGAAGAGAAAAACAAATCTGATCATAATTAAACTGTAAACCAATGGTGTCTCCTAAAGCTTAGGCCATTAAAAGATGCAATCGATAAGCAAGGCCACGTTAAAGATGTTCTGGATCACTTAAAAATGTTTCCAGGCTGGGAAATTCATGAGAATTCAGAACGAAAGCAGGTGTGATTGAGACCAGCCGAAGAAATCTGGCTGCCAAGGTGTTGAATTCATCTACGCCTCTGCCTCACCCTAGCTGCTGCGGAAAAGAGTGATAGCTCTGCATAGTATATTGTGTTTTCTGAGCCCAGAGCTGCCATCTTTGACATATTCTGTGGAGCACAGGTCATTGTGGTGGGGGAAGGGATTTGTACAAAACCACTTATATCTGGGTGTGGTGGCGTACGCCTGTAATCCCAACACTCATGAAGGCTGAGCCCAGGAGACCACAAGTTCTAGCCCAGCCTGGGCAATTTGGTGACTTAGTGAAATCCTATCTCAAAATAAAAAAATAAAATAAAAGAGGTGAGGATGTAGCTCAGTGGGAAGACCCTAGGTTCGATCCCCAGTACTGTAAAACAAATACATAAAAAATATAAATTGAAATAAAAGGAAAAGAAAACACTTTTCTTCGTAACTCTCAGCAATGTCAGGAACCAGCATCGCTGATAGCAAAGATTTACAGAATGACAACATCACACTGGGCATCGTCTTCCAGCTTGCTGCTGGTCAGCTTCCTCACGCCTTCACCAGCATCGAAGAGGAGGGCTGTGCGGAGCAGGGCTGCCTTCCATCCCCACGGAGATCCCCGAGTCAGTGGTGCCACGCTTTAACGTTGGAGAAGTAGTCACCCTTTGGGAAGGAGTTTACGGAAGTGGTGGAAGCCAGACCGATTGCAAATATGTGGTAGGAAGGTCTCAGCCATAGCAGAAGGCAGCCATCATCCCTGACGAGTATGACTCCACCACAGCAGAGCCGATCACCAGCCCACTGGCCGCTGCAGGTGCCAGCCCGATTAAGCTGTGCAAGCTGGATGCCACAGAACGCAGTGTGCCAGCTCTGGCTTCCGGGTGCCCGGCGAGAGCCACCCTACCTGTACATCCTTGAACCCACTTCTTCCCTCTATCCTAGTGTTTGTCTTTCTTAAATCACCTGAGTTCTTAGACTACTATGATTTGTCATGGGGACAGTACACAATCTAAGTAGACCACTTAAAACATCTTACCCCAGACAAGTGCGATTGGTACATTTGGGCTGAAGTTACAGTATTTTCTGAGGTTTTTCAACTACAAGTGAGAGAAGAAAGCCTTTTCCTTTCTGGCAATGACACTTCAAGTACATGAGCCTGGTAGCTACCACAGACGTGTCTCCCACCTCATGGAGAAGGTGGGTGTGCAGAAGGGAGAATGAGGCAGACTGAGGAAGCCAAAGAGGAACAGAGAAGTAGAGTTCTTGCCCTCAGTGCTAACATGGGCTTTCCTGCCTTTGTATATCAGCTGATTTCCTTCTTTCCTGTGTTTCACTCCCTTCTTTCTTTTCCTCTCTTCCTTTGTTTTGACTAGGATTTGTGGATTTTGGCAACCATTGTCCCAATTAATACAGTGAGTCAAATATTGTCTTCCTACTTGGTAGTTCAGAACTCAACAGCGATATAAAGGGGATTTTCCAAACATAAATATATTTTTGCTCAATAGAATCTTGCCTCAAGAATTTTTCCTGTCATGTAAATGTAAGAATATATGAAAGAAAATGATCTATTCTTTGGTTTGTATCGTTGGTCAAATTCTTTCTGAGCAGAATGCTATTACAATGAATGACAAGGAAGAAGCTGGAAGTGATCCCACTCGGCTTCCATGCCAGGGTGCTTTCAGGTGCAGGACCGCAGCGGGGACGTGGCCCCGGACGTTTCCTCTTTACTTACAGGTAAAGGCTGGCAGTGAGCCTGAGAGACGGGGCAGGGCCCACTGCAAGTTAAAGGAACTGCTGTGCTCTGGTCCAGGGAGGGTGTAGAACCGATTTCGCAGCCCAAGGAGGTGATTTCCTCCTTCTTCCTGGATCTGTGGTCATGCCTGTGTTTAGTGGCTCCTTTGGTTCTGCTGCTCCTTCTTCTGCTTTTTCTTCTGCCACAGCAGACTGCAGTGTCAGTATTCTTGTGCCTAGTTCTGCCTGGCAGGAGAGTTTTACTCCTTCTAAAACTATACACTCTATCACATAAGCCCTAAAATAGAGGCTTTAGGTGGGAATGCAAAATGGGGCAGCTGCTGTGAAAAACAGTAAGGAGATTCCTCAAAAAACTAAAAATACAACTAGCATACAGTCCACCTATCTCATGCCATGTGTATATCCATAAGAATAGCAAACAAGATCTCCACAAAACAGATATTTCAAACTCAAATTCATTACAGCATTATTCACATTAGCCAGCTACAGTTCCACTAATGGATAAATAAATACAGAAAATATAGTAAAACCACACGGTGAGTATTATTTAACTCTACAAAAGAAAGAAAAATCTTGTCTTTTGCTACTCCATGGATGAACCTAGAGGACATTATGCTAAGTAAGATAAACCAGTTACAAATAGACAAATGCTGCACAATTCCTCTTATATAAGGAATCTGAAATAGTCAAACTCTTAGAAAGTACAATGGTGGGTGCCAGGAGCTGGGGCAAGGGAGAGGAGAGTGGCTGTTCAATGGGTATAGAGTCAGGTTTGCAAGATGGAGAAGTTGTAGAGATCTGTGGCATAAAAATGTGCACACAGTTAATACCTCTGTATTGTACACTGAACAATGTTTAAGGTGGTACATTTTAAGGTAGTTTTGTGCTGCGTTAAAAAAATAGACTTCAGGGTCAGAGCTCCTTTTTAAAGTAGAGGTGGTGTGCAATGCATTTCATCTGGGAATTCAGGCCTTCCTCTCCCTTATCCCTCCCTTTTTATCTCCGATCTTCCAAAGGAAGAGCCAGTCTCTGGATTTTGGAATATTCTGCTGGAGAGCCAGAAGGAAATGGGGAGGCAAGTAATATTACAAAAAGTTTAAGGGGAAAAGGATGAAGGTGTTTCTCAAGGGTTTCCGAAAGGGATCAAGAAGGAGAAACTGGTATGGGGAGATGGGGCCCCCACTAGCCTACACAGAGCCTTTGCGGGTAGGCCCTCAGGGAGGGAGGCTCAGCGGCAGCCATCTTTGTTCAAAGGTGTAGAGCCTCGTCCTCTAACAAATAGAGTCCTGTCAGAGTCGGTCTCCATGTGGAGAAGTAGGTGGCAAGATACTGCCCCCACTTCTCCCTTGTGCAGCCCGTGAAACTATTCAGAGACTCTCTCTGGTAAGGACAGTGTATGGAAGAAGTGGTTTTTGTAAATATAGGTGAAGTCGGAGGTTGTGTCCCATTCATAAGTTTTAAAAATGGACTCATGGTTTTAAATATAAAAATTAAAAATATAAGCTATCAAAAATAATATAACAAGTGCTTGTGCACAGCTTCAAGATTTAACCTGGATCAATGTATTGTCATATTGTCTTCAGATACTGTAATTACAGCTATGATTTTACTACTGTTATAGAAACAGTTGAAATCCACTTCAGCTCTGTCTTACTCCTCTTCCTCCCTCTCAGAATTAGGCTCCACGGTAAAGTTGGTATTTATTCTTCCTGTGTTTATACCTTTACCACATGTTTGTTTATATAGTGATATAAATTGTCTTTTGGTATATCTGAGGTATTTTTGTCTTGATATTCGTAGATCCAGTTCTATCATTTTAACTTCCTTATTGCCTTGTGCGATTATACTATCATTCCTTATCACATTTCCTTGATGAAGAGTAGTGGGTTGGTTGCAGTTCGACCTGATTCAGTCCCATGTACATGTTTTTATAAGCCTGCACAAGGCTCATCCATTCTGGTCTTCCCTTCGTGGAAGCAAAAGTGCTGATGGACACCCTGAAACTGTAACATTCTAGGGGCAATCACTGTCCCCGTTGTCAGTTACTACACTCAGAATAAATATCTATTCTTAGAATCTTTGTGATCCTGCCCTGATACCCTCCTTTTCTTGGAGCTGTCCTCAAATGCTCCCTGCATCATCAAGCTCATGAGGTGTCTCAATTCTTAAATCATGTGGAATCATTGTACAAAAGGGAATACTACTTCTGAGTTGTCTGGACTGGAATTTAGCTCTGTGATCTTTGAAACCTTGATGACAAGAAGAGAAATAGAACAGAAATGTTATTTAAAAGCTGCAATTTTCTCTCTTTCCACAAATGGAATGAAGACTTGAGTACAGGTTGTGGTAGACTGTCCTTTTGCCTGGGGCAACTTTTCTAATAAGCCGTCTAGCTTTGCGAACTAAAATCAGTGACTACAACCACACAAGATGCTTGAAATCAGTGGCTTCAAGGAGCTCCAAATAAAATTTATGTTGTCTAAATAGCATGTTGAGTACCCTCTCTACAGATGTTGCTTCCCAAGCTTGTTTTATTTTCTGTGCAAGACTGAGGCTATTTTGTGCCTGAATAATGTTATGACCACTTGTGGAAATGGACATTTTTTTTTTTTAATGAAGCAGTTACTAGCTAGTTGAAGCTTAGATATAGAAGTTGAAAAGGTTGTTTCCATGGAGCATTTTGTGTAACTCTGGCCAGAAAGAAGGCTACTCTGGGGAACACTTGCCAAAAATTGCCTTCCATTATTCGGAGAAATCTTTATTTATTTACTTGAAGAATATTAAATAAATAAGAGATGTGGAGTTGAGGTAGAAGCCATTTTTCCCACCACTTTATAGACTCCAGGGTCTTGTGGTAAAATCCATTAACAGGGCCAATAGTCAAGGACCCACTGTGGCTTGAGAGCTGGAGAGGGGTGGGGCATCTAGAATAGGGACCTTTGGTTATTACATGTGATCACCTCTTCAAGGACTTCTAGAAATAATCAGGAGACATATTATGGTGACACAGAAATCAATCAGGTGAAGAGACATTGCAATGGGAACATGGAACATTAAGACAATCTTATTTATATTCACAGGCTGTCGAAGAAGAGGTGCTGGTAAAGAATGAAGGCTGTGTGGCTGTTTTATTTTCCCTTTTTAGGAACAGTGTTAAAAAGAAATGGTTGCATTCTCCCGGTCTAGATGCACAGAAATTTTTTGGTAAGTGGTGAATTTCACAGGAAGTGCTTTCGGTTTGAAAAGAGGCAATTATAGGATAGAAATGTGAAAAGATTTTTAGCTGATAATCTCAGAGAACTTGATTTATAAATGTACTTCGTATGTATTTTGGATATAATTCCCTACCTTTCATGCAGCCTGACTGTTAACAGGATAATGGTCAGGTTCAGATCCCTCTCCACTCTCCGAGGTTTGGGTTTCATGGTGATTTTTGTGACATGTTAATATAAGTATACATCAAAAAGATCCTTGAATTATTTTATTTTTTGACACCTAATTATTTATTAGGCTGCGGTGATATACTTTCTTTTTGACCATATTGCCTAGATTTCTGAAATACATTTGACATATATAGATAATAAATGTGCAGTATTTCTATCCTGGAGGGCTGGGAGATAACTCATTATTTGTCTGAATCACTTTTGACTTTAAGGTGCTAATTTTTAAGGTATTGGTTTATTGTTGCTTTTAGTTTCATTTTCAATTATAAAACTCCCTGAGACCTTGCCTGAAGTGGGCTATGAGAATTTTATGGTATTATTCTTATCACTAGTCATACATTATCTGTGCAATATTCATGGAAAAACCAGGGGAGAGGAGGTAAGATTTTCAAGCGAGAGACTCATTTACGAGAGTCAAAGCTTACAGTCTTTTCTTTTGCTCTCTTTTTTAGTTTCATCATTTATCTGCCTTTGCCTTGTTCCATTAGCTTGTTAACAGTATAGTTTCTATAGCAACATCTATTGGTCGTTGTGATAATGAAAGCCCACAGCAAGATCTCCTGCGGAGCAATCCTTGCTGCTGACAAGATCAACTCATATTTTCTTTGTCTGATGTTTTCTATTTCTTCTGGAATGACCCTTTTAGCAGAATAGAAAAGATCTGTACTAATTACCTGTGAAATAAACAGCTGAAGTCAGTCAGCCCTAAGAACACATTGGATGTTAGCTTTATTCCAGCGAGATACTGCCCGAAAGAACAAGCCAATTTATTTAGCTATAAATTTTACTACCCAGCACTGTTAACATGAAATAAAATGAAGGTCAGTCCACTTCTTCCAATTTGAGTTAAAAGGTTTTATTTAGAGAAAATTTCCCATGTACTTGGGTTTTAGGACTTCATTAAAATAGCAGAAGGCAAAGTCTTACATTATTTTTGATGTGTAATAATAATGGATGAATAATAAAAAGAAAATAGTAGAAAAGTAAAAATAAATATGGAATGTTAACTCTGATAAATATTTTTGGATAATATTTAGGCAATCACTGACTATTTTTAGAACTCTTAGGTGTGAAACTTTTCTATCTAATATTCCCTTTATGGGACTGCTTACCTATTTTGCTTTATGTGACACATTCATACTTGTTAATAAAATTGGAAGAATTGAGAAGTTATAGGTTTTCTTAATTATGACTATACACCTGTTACTTGCTAAAGATAAAGCAATGTTGCTCCAAATATTAATAATTGAACCCAGCCCTTGATAAGTTGAGAATCTCCAGCCTTATTTCCTATTCTCATTTCTTTTCATTGTGATCTCAGTCACACACTTTTGTTTTAATGACATCTTCTTTCTCATGAACAATAACCAAATTGGCATTAAATTGGACCCTTTGAACACCCACACTAATTCTTCATAGTCATAAACCATTTATTTCACAAATTTACGTTTCTTTCTAAGAGCTTAAAGAAGTTAACACATATTCCAATAGATTTAACATTGAATATCATTTAAAGCCTTGATGCTTAGGAATCAAAAGCAGAAAACCTGGAATTTGACAAGCAGAGAGGCAAAAGCCAGAATTCTTTCCCTTTCTAATTTCTTTTGCATGCTTGTGTTTAGCGGAGGCTCTACTGTCTACCAAGTGAACTGCTACCATTTCCCAAGAGTATCATGTCTTTAAACTACACACCCACACACACCACACACAGACAGAGTAACATTTGGTTCTGCACAATGGAGGTAAGGAAGATTTTTGTTTCTTGTCTTGATGCATTTCTGTATTTTTCCCAAAATTTATTCATTATGAGTGTCTTATTTTCATACGTAGGAAAAAAATGGAAGAACTTCTTGGTAAAGAAGAAATGTTGGTAAAGTTAATAATAATAAAACTATGCTTCATAAATTCTTTTTTTGTCGGGGGAGAGTGCCGGGGATCGACCTCAGGGCTTCACACTTGCTAAGCAAGTGCTCTACCACTGAGCTAAATCCCCAACTTTGCTTCATAAAATTCTTTTCACCTTCTGGGTGTTATTGCATCATAAAAATTTATAAAATTTATTTCCAGCAGAAGAGGTTATGCTAGATATAATAAGGACCTTGCCACTGGAGTCTTCGTCGACACTACCCTGAAGCTCACATATTTCTCATTTAAGGAATACCCAAAATGCTACAGTGTATGTACTCTACCACACACTCCTTAGAAAAGTGATGGTTTGGATAGTGAAAATTTTAGCCCCCACATACAATATTTTACTGAATTTGAACAATATATTTAAAATATAAATGTATTCTTTAAAAATTGTTTGCTTTAAAACTAAAGGACAACTATAAATAATGATTATTAATTATTACATAATTATTACTAGTAGTAATTTTGTTTTATAGTGAGTTGATTAGCAGGCCATGATAAAGTTTTACTACATAGCTTTTCCCTTCCTTTTTGTCATTTATTCAGTACCTATATCTGGCATCAGTATTTAGTTTTCCCTTATACTATACTGATATCACATACTGAAAGCCTCCCACAGTTACGCAGATTAAATGACAAAAATTCAAGAAGCAGGCACGAAAGAGTATTTCATTCCTCTGTACACAAATGAAATTTTCTATACTCAGCTTCCCAGTTTGTTTTTTAGGACACAGAAGGCCAGTTAATTCCAATAACATCTTAATAGAACAATGTATGTATGTGTGTGTGTATATATACATATATATATATATATACACACACATATTTGTTAATAACATCTAGCTCTATACAGATATACAATTTCTTCCTTGACCTAACATTTGATGCCATTTGATACTATCAACCATTCCTTCTTTCTCTCTTTCTTTGTCATCCATTTCTTGACTTTTCTTCAGGCTTGCTGATCTGCTTTTCCTTAGCTTGTCTTTTGAATCCAGGACCCCTAATGCTGTGTTCTGGGGCTTTTCCTTTCTCATCTTCTTGCATGACTGTCAGCCATCATCCGTGATCCCTGGATCCCAATAGGCCACTTGCCCTTCCTTCGAGTTTTTATCTCCACGGGGATGTGCTACAGGCACCTCATACTCAACACCTACGAGAGAAGGAAACTTCTTTCCTTCTCTCAAACTTTCCCTTCCTCTTGTTACCTTTACTTTGGTTAATGGCGCCAGCAATCTTAGAATTATCGAAAGGTTAAACTCTAAACTCATTCTAGACTCCCTCACCACTCCCATTTCTAAACACCGACCTTCATTTTTTACCTAGTAAGTACTTGTCCAATCTATTTCTTCCTTTCTAGCTCCATCTCTAGAATCTTAATTTGGTTCTTCCTGAAAAATTACTGAACTAAATTCCTAGAATCTGGCTCGGTTCCTCTCTTTAATCCCCTTCTTCCTCTGTACCTCTGGAGGGTTTCTTTCTAAAGTATACACCGTATATGTCATTTCCTTGCCTAGAGATCCTCTATTGTATTTTCTGTTTCAAGACAAAAACACAGACTTTAGAATGGAACGCATTCCATCATAAGCTGACCTTTCTTCCCGTCCTCCAAACATCTCTCCCTTGTCCTCAAATGCGCCCTTTCCCGCTGCCCTGGGGGACTAGCTTGAGTCTCACTGCTGCATTCCTGCCTCCTGTCTACATCCGCTGCTCCCCACTTCTCTATAACCTCTCTCTTCCCGGCTAGCCTGTCTTTGTCTCCTCATGGTCTCTCTTGTCTTCCCTGACTGCTTCTTTTCAGTCTTCTTTGCTCTCTCTTCCTCCTGGAATGAATGCCCACGTATTCCTCCTCTCCAGGCTCCATCCCAGTCGCTCGTTTTTTAAAACTGTCTCTCTTGAAGACCTCATCCACTTGTATTGTTTTTACTACCATCTACATTCTGATGACATCTAAGTTTATGGAGTGCTCAAAGCTCTTTCCCGTGCCCTCCTTGGATATCTCGGTCTTCTTAAATATAACAAGCCCAAAGCGGAACATCTGAAATTCTCCCTTTCTTCTTGATCTTCCTTTCTACATCGCCATTGCTGCCACCCTAATTCAATCCCCAGCTTCTTTTAGTCTTTCATTCTTGAAATAGCTGCCAGCCTGTTTCCCTGTTTCCACTTTTACCTCTTTATAACTCAGCTGCCCAAGAGCAGCCCAAGTAATGTTTTAAAAAAGTAAACTTGGTCAAGTTATTTTCGTATGTAAAACCCCTCTGGAGCTGCTCTCCATACTTTTGATAAGGTCCAAACCGTTACAATAATCTTTAATGCTCCACAAGATCTGGGTCCTGCCCCTCACCTCATTTTCCTCTTTTATTAGTGCTCTGTAATAAAAGCCTCTTTTTTTATATATGTATTCTAAAACATGCCATGTGTTTATAGTTGCTTGCAGCTGCTTTGCCCTGGGATATTTTCTACTTTCCTCCGCCACCTCATTTTGACTATTTACTTCTTATCCTTAATGTTGTCAAAACTTGAATATCACCTTTATGGTAGAGGCCTTCTGCTATTATGTGGACATTGTTTGCATGTATCCCCCAAGGGCTCCTGTGTTGGAGCTTGGTCCTTGGTGTGGCTATGCTGGGAGGTGGTAAGGAACCTTTAATAAGTGGTGCTTAATACAAGGTAATCAGGTCACCGAGGACACATCCGTTAGAAGAGATTAACTGTCCCCATAGAAACCCAGTTGATTGTTTTAAAAAGAAGTTTGTTATAAAAGAGCAAGGCTGACCTAGGCCCCATCTCTAGCTTCCTGTCTGCCCATGTGATCATTTTCCTTCTCATGTACTTCCACTTGATGCTATCCACCAAGATGTGATCCAGTTAAAGAGGACTTGAAGGAACCAACACCATGCTTTTTGAATTTTTACCTTCTACACCTTCTACAACTGTGAGCTAGTGAGCTAGGTACATCCTTTAAAAAAAATCAATATGATATTAAACCCAGCTTCTGAAATCTTGCTATAGTAAGGGAAAACTGACTAATATACCCTCTGTAATCATATTTTTACAGTAGCTCCCACCTCACTAATATTTCCTAGTAGAACAGCTGATTTCTTTTGTGGCATTTGGCATTCTGTCAGTGTTTGATTTATTGACTATACCCCAACCCTACATGAAGGCAGGATAATAAGTGTCCTGTTTGATACTGTAATTCTTGTATCTAGCACAGTGAGTGTGCTCTGTGAAGAAATAAATGAATACGTAATAGGCACAAATTTTAGTTGTTACCTTGTCTCGAAAACATTTCCTAATAACCCCCACCTGAATTAAGGGTTCAAGTGAATCCTGCTGAATTAAAATTTCCTTCTGGATTCCTTCTACCCTTCTGTGTTCCACCATAGCAATCATTTTTTTAGCCGTAGGATTGCTGCTTTTCTTATAATTTCCTTCCTAGGAGATTGTGGGCTCCTGAGGTCTTGTTCATTTCTGCCAGTCCTGGTAGAGGGCCTGCACACCGTTGGTTTGTCAGTGAATGAATGTGCTGGGTCTGTAGGAGCAAGACCAGATTCCCTAGGGACTTTACCAAGTGTTTCTGCACTAGGTGTGGGGGAGGGCCGGGTTGCTGGCATTTTGCTTTGGACAATTCTTTGGTGTGTGGAACTACCTTGAGCCTAGAGGACACTTTCGTATCCCCAGCTTCTGAGCTCTAAATGCCAGCAATACCCTCAGTGCCAGCCACTATGTCAACCAGTACTGCCATCCCACATTTCTAAATGGTGATTTCCTTTCTAGGAACTCCAAAGAGCTCAGTGTTCAGCTTGAAGTAGTGAAGGCATTTTGAACTTCTTTATTTCCTATGAGACTAGCACTGTTCTCTCTGCAGATATACTTTGAAATTAGTAAAAGCCTATTCACCTTTAGTTTATCCTGGAAGTTATTAAATGCATTTGTTGGAATGCCACAAGACCAAGGGGCACATTTTGGATCATTGTAGTCGTGTCATTTTTTCTGAACTACATTTATAAATTCTACATTCTTGTTTACTTAAAACATAAGATAAAAATAAGACTATTAAAAGTGTATAGAAAGAGAAAGTAAGAAAATGTAATCATTAAAATGGGGAGAGGACTTAGCTTGTTGTAATAATTTCTGAATGTAGTTTGCATATGACCAATAACTCTTGGAAATCATTATAGTTTAGCACTTAAATATAATAGGAAGGCTTTTCAGTGATCTTTTGTTTTAAAAATATGTGACATCGGATAAGGATCACATGTTTTACTCAACATCAGTAACTTGTAATATCAATACCTGCTTTTCAGAGTGCCACCTTATTTTTATTTTTTCCTAAAATATTTGGCTTTCTATAATGCCCTCATGGTATGTGTTAACTTGCTTCCAAGTGAAGTCAATTGTTTTCACTTTATTTTGATGCTGAATTTGGCATCTTATTTCTATCATAAAGGGATTGGTCTGTCAGACAAATTTCTTCTGAAAAATCTGATTTTGTCCAATTTTCTATGTTATGAGATATAACATCACAGAAAATAAAAACACAGAGATCAGTCCAACATCTCCTGCATTAGTAAATTTATGTTCATATCTAGCAGTGGAATGTGTGTTTATTTATTTATTTTTCATTGTAGTGAGCTTTATTCCAGCCATTGATTTTGAACTATAAATTTATTATCTGTGAAAATGGAATTCTATTGTTATTTCTAGCTCCAAATTAAGACCTATAAACTTCTCCCTGCCAAATCACCACAACTGAAGTATGTCTTATATTTTACAAATATTTAAAAACTCCTTTCTATCATTCCCAAGTTTTGCTGTGACAATGAAGTACTCTATAATAATTCAAACATGAATTTTTTGATAAGGTTATCAGTACCAATTCTTCTTTGATACTTATCTGAACTGTGCCCACTTATCGGCTCCTAGGAAGAGGGCAACTGAAATCCTGTTTCCAGTTGCTCAAGTCTCTTGTAAATGGCCCCGAAGTCTACTTCTGAGTAAGGAAGTGTGCTTTCTGTCCCTCCGTCTTCCTCAGCAAGCAGCCACAGGGGAGAAGGACAGTGGGAAAAGCAATTCACAATTCACAGACACAGTGACCTTCAGACCATTTAGAAACCCAATAATATTGTCACAGTAAATTTCTGTTATCAGTTTTAAAATTAAACTGTTTTCCTAAGAAAAATATTCCTCTATATCTTGTAAAAAAAAAAAAGCAGTGAAATGAAAGGACTTACTGTCTCAAGAAGAAAATGAAAAAAACAGATTTGAGACTTAGCTAATTAATGAAATGTTTAATTTCAGTGTAGAAGTGATCCCATGCTGTGTATTCTACAAAATCCAGACTTGTGGGCTATTTTGGGTTAATTATATATTCAAATTCATTCAGATTTAACTAAGAAATCACTTACTAGTGCATGAAAACATGGACCACCCTTTTAACATTTTCAAGTGAGGTTGCCCACTCTGTTTTACCCTATGTGAAATGTATGAGCTCAAATGATTTGGATTGTAAATCATCTCTATATGTGTAATTGATTGGAGCCAAGTAAAATGGAATTTACTGTGAGCAGTTGTCTGAGCACAATAGAATTCAGAGACAGTTTTTTGAAATGGAAAATTTTAAGGTAGAGTCATGAACACAGATAAGAAGAGACATTAAACATAAAACAAATAGCTTATCAAATGAAGGACATATTAGAATTATATAGTTACGTTTAAAAGACTATGGTGACTAAAGAAAAAATTTATAGAGATAATTGTTTGCTTAAAATATTTTTTGTATTTTTATTTGTAAGAATAATAATAAAAACTACAGGCATCCTAACTGGTGAATGTTGAGGGTACTGTACTTGAATAATATATTAGTATGTAAATTAGGCAGAATATTATGAAGCCACCCCAAAATGATAATACTGATTATTTTATATTTAGTTAAATTTTAAAAATCTAGAATGCAAACTGAAGATACACTTTGATTTCAGTTGTGTTAAATTGTGTGTGCCTTTGATTATGAGTATTAAGAAGGTAGAAGTGTGGAATTTCTCTTTTAACTTCTTTCATTGCAATAAATATATGATATATGCATTAAATAAAAATTAGGTGATAAAATAATGTCATTTTCAATATAAAAATATTTTGGTTTATTTTCCATTATTTCTGATTCTAACTTCTGTTGAACTTGATTCTCGTAAGCGACAATGAGCTTGACTTCAATCATTTCGTTGTTCACCAGTCTCAGGACAACTGCATTTTACAGCTGAAACACCACCTGGACTTTGTTCAAAATCCTCCTTAGCATGAATTGTAGTTGGCTAATGTCTTTCCCTGAATAAACACTATAAATTATCCATGTATCCATGTTCAGTAAGGACCTCTTTCACTTTGTAAGTTAGATTATTTCAGCCTTCCAAACATAGCTATAGGAACTTTTCAGTATTTCAACTGGTTTTTGGTTACAATTAGCATGCTATTAAAGGCACTGTACATTGAGTTTTTTTTCGCATCTCAGATTTAAGCGTTATATTTTGGATACTTTCTATTTGCAAAAGTTGGAAATCTTCTTTTTAAAAAATAACAACAGAAAGGAAATATAAGTTAAACATTATTTTAGAACAAGACTAGTAAGGGACTATTTCAAAGTTTTACTGATGGAGGTGTGGAAGTAATTTAATTTTCTCTATTAACCATCTCAAATTTATTCCCCTCGATGGTCTTGCTCCTCCTAATATTCTTCCTAATCCTTGGAGGTTCCTACTCTTCAAGTAGCAAGCAGCTGAGGAAGGTGATAAGAATGTTGTAATAACCACTCAAGGTAATTCTTCATGTTTGCTAAAGGCAAACACTCTAGCCCCAAGAGATGGTGGAGGAAGATTGACCTCCCGGCCCCTCCTGGGAGGACTGGAAAGAAGGCCTCACTTTGAATCATCAGGCGCACCATGGCTGCCTATTACTCTCTTCTGGGCTCATTAGTTAGTCTCTGCATTTCTCCACTTGCTACATTTTTGATCCCTTAGCTACAAGGAGTCACCCTGCAGGTGCTCAGCAGGTACATAGTTCACTTGACCCTGGAAGAGAGTCAGGGTCCTCCTCCATCCTTCCGAGTGTGGCAGTGACCAAAAGCCTACTAGACTTGGGCTTTAGGTTCTCTTTGAAAAAAGAGGTCAGAGGTCAAGCTATAACTATTCTGCAGCCCATCTAAATCTGAGTTTAAAATATAGTCATGAAGGATGTTTTTGAAGTGATTACTTACATTTCAAGTACTTATCCCAAAGCTGGAGCTTCCAGTGAGCTTGGTTGTTATTTGTTTTTTGCAGCTGCCATTCTATGACACTTCACTGAGTAACCCAGGAGGCAATGCTGCCAACAGTCTTAAATTGACAAAAGGGAATGTAGTGAAGCACTGAGTTGTTGTTGCCTTTGTATCCATATAGAGTGACCCATTCAGCTCTGTCCTCTCCCAAATAGGGTGTTCCAGAGCAAGCCCTTATAATCCAACAAACTCAACTATTAAGACCAAATACAGAAAGGTGGAAGTAGAGAAAACTAACATTGATGCCTACTATGCGCTATGCACTGAGCTAGGTGTTTTGTAGATGCTGGTCTTCAGAGTAATCCTGTGAGTAATGTATTATTGTCTCATTTTGCTGGATGAAGATACCATGGCTCATAATTGGTAAATTCTAAAGATGCTTTCCTGACCATCTTTCTACCAAATGCTGTGGCTCATAAAATATTTAAATCTAAAATGATAGTAAGGACATTTTGGGTCTAAAGAGACTTGAGGTGAATAGACAGATAAGGAAAGAAGAAATGAGCTGACTGGAATTTCAGGGTAGCAGAGGGAGGAGGAGACAGTGTGCTGTTTTTAGATATGGCTGGTCACTAGAGAAACTCATCACTCTTTAAGGGCCTTTATATCTAAAACTTTTCATAGAGCTTTAATGTTACTCCTGAATGTTTAATGTTACTCCCTTTAATGTTACTCCCTCCGCGTTACCTGTCGAAGTTCACAATTCACTGTGAGACTATGGCAGCTAGACTAGACATTGGTGAACTGCTGTGGTGAGGGGAGCTTTTATTTTTAGTGGGGCTGAACTTGGGGTAGAGAATTTTAACCAGGGTAGGATAACAGCCCAAGAGTAGGGAATACAAGTCAAGTCAAAGTCCACAGGGAAGTGTCAAAGGTCACACCCTCAGAGACCATGTGTAAACACCAAGTGCATGGTGCCAAAGGTGGGAATGAGGGCGAGGTCAGAGATCAAGACTCTGAGATCAGATGGAGATGAGAATGGAGCAAAGACAGGATGGGGGAAGTAGGTGAAGGCTGAAGGCTGGACATAAGGTTTAGGACCAGCTCTTGGAACTGTAGTGGAAGTCTTCACTTGCCTTTCTGAAGGTAGGTTAATAGTACATAGATAGTTTGGGCTGCCTTAAAGCTGTGGACAGTGTTAACATTGGCATTCAATATTCAAGATGCTAGATATAGCATACTTTTTTTTCTAGTAAGAAAAGAGAGATTGACTGAGTTTTCAGTCACATAGCATTTCGGTAATGGAGCAGTTGAACTTAAGGAATGTCAAAGAAATAGGTGAGTCCTTTGGCATTATTCTGGAGAATGTAACTGCTGTGGGCATAAGCCAGGTGTCCCAACTCTGGTTATCTGCTGACAGCTTTCAGGATACTTGAGGGTGGAGGGACAAATTGACCCTGTAGACTCAAATATGCACAAAAATGATCTTTTCTTTAAGTTGTATTTTAATTGAGCCCCTGCACATAGGAAAATATTTCAGTCAGTTTATTCAAAATGCCCTTGAGATCCAGTGGTATGACAGTATCAAAGTCAAGGGAAGAGAAAAGCAAGGACTGGACCCTGGGATGGGTCCAGGTATTCAGTGACACCTGCTGTGTTGTCCTTGGGTTAGTCTTCTCCATGCTTAGTTCCTTGATATCTGCTGAGCTGTCTATGGTTCCCATGCACAAATTCTCTGCAGTTCCAAGTAACATCCTTAGAGGGCATCCACTTGTTTCCATACCGATGTGTCACAAAACCTGATAGGGATGGGGCATCTGTTCTCAGGTGTGAGAGAACTGCTATCTTGTTAGAAAACTCACCCTGCTCACTTGATTATTTCTTTAAGTCTTGGTGCCTCACTGTACTTCTCCAATGTGTATGATTCACTCTTCTTCAATCGGTTGTAGAATGTGGACGAATTCCTAAGCAACAGATCAAGGCCACTCTTCCCCTCAGCCCTCCTGTGTGTAAATTCTGGAGCTGCCCTCCTTGGCTCCCCTACCAAAGGCCATTCATGGGGTACTGAACAAGAGGTCAGATGTAGTGAATTCTCAGAGGTATTCTTCCCTCTATTTATCATATTGTTTTGATTTTTTTTGGCGAATGGACAGGATTGCCAAGTATCTAAATGACTAGGTGTGATTCTGACTCCTTTATCAAAAATTAAAGCTAAGGCCAGGACAGCCTGTCACAAAAAGAGTCAGGTGCTGGTGGATGACCTCAGCTCTGGCTCGTCTGCTTTTGTAAGACACATATAACCTCACATGTTTCAGGAACATTTGATGAATGCTAATAGAGTAGTCTCCTAACATTCATCTATTAAAGATACTTTTCATGATAATAATTAAGCGAATAGCTTTACAGCTGCTTGATGAAGAATAATTTTCTCATTTCATATTATTTTTCTGTGTCCTATTCCAACACAGTGGTGTGAGGGTTGAATGTTACAGAACTTCTTGCATGAGACTGTAAATCATTTTAGTTAATTGTGTGGTTATAAAATCTAACTTATTCCAGAGATAATTTTTTGTAGTATTGGGGATCAAACCCAGGGACACTTTGCCACTGAGATATACTCCCAGCTCTTCTTTTATTTTTTTGAGTCAGGGTCTTGCTAAGGTGCCCAGGTGGCGCTTGAATTTGCAATCCTCCTTGACCTGGCCTCCATCAAGATTAGGATTACAAGCATGTGCCACCACACCAGATTCCAGAGATAATTCTAACACATACATAACGGGAACATTTATGGGCTTTCTCTTCTACAAATAGGCTCTGGGTACTGTAAATAGAATTGAAGTGTGTAGATGGTGTTCACATCTTAGCCCAGTAATTGAAATTGTCACCCTAAATCAATCACTGCAAATCTTTGAGTCTTGGTTTCTTCTTCTGAATAATGGGTGTGAATTGCTCACTTTGCAAGGAATGTACCTTACTGTGAACACTTGCATCAGATAACACATTACACCATCTCCAGTCACTGTGCAGCTATTAGTGGCTATATTTAGTGACACTGATATGAAAAAATTTAACTCCTACCTTGTTACATATCAGATATGTGGAGTTTGTGGTCTTACAACACCAAGGAATGGAGGTCACAAACCAAGGAGGATGTTGAGAAAGTTTTATCGGAAATAAGGAAAAGAAGACTAGCTCCTGGATTTCCAACAGGGATCCTGAGCGGGTGGGCACTGAGGTTCTTCGTCAGGAGTAATTTATACAGCAAAATCACAACATGGGTCAAACTACAATCAACCTATAGGATTGTAAGTGTAGTCGTTTAGCTAACATTAATTTAAAAAAAAAAAAGCCATGTAGCAAGGGTATACGGAAAAGAGGGGAAGGGAGGGGAATACGGGTCCAGATGGCTGGTGGCCCACCTCTGTGTCTGATGCCTGTCTGGGCACCCTGAACCAGGTGGTGCTAATCACAGTGTAAGCTCTATTCACTGTATGTCTCTAGGGAGGCCTGCAGGCCTGGCTATTGAGGCCGGTTCTCTTCAGATTTGCTTTCAGTCACAATCCTGATGCCTTTATTTGTTCATGCTGAATTTCTCAGGGGCCCGGTCCCTCTCTGACTGTGTATTAATTTGTATCTAACTTAGCTATCTATAAGAACACACACGTAGTAAAAATCAAAAGCACAATAACGTGGCCAAAGGAGGATATCAAAGGAGAAAGACCTGTAAATTCTGGGAGTATAGTTTTAGTAGGAGGAGGGTAGGTATCAGAAGACCTTCATTCAAATCTCATCTCTATTATTTCTCAGCTACTGACAAACAATTTCTTTGAGCCTGATTTTATGTCAGTCTTAAGAAAAGAGAATATATTAATAGCTACCCTAAAAAACTGTCAAGCTTAAATAAGGCAACAGTGAACATTTAGCAGGATGCCTGGCATTAGTAAGTGCACAATAAATGTTTATTGTTGGATTGAAAGACTAATAGAGAGATGTTGATGATGATGATGATGATGATGATGATGGTGATGATTGTACAGGGGATGGAAGCCAGGCCTTCCCACTGAGCTACATCACCATCCTTTTTGTATTTTTTATTTTGAGACAAGTTCTGGCTAATTTGCTAAGTTGCCCAGTCTGACCTCAAACTTGGGATCCTCTTGCCTCAGCTTCCCAGAATGTGGGATCACAGACCTGTGCCACCACACCTGCCTGAGGTTAATTATATGAGTTGAATTTGCATAGAAATAGCATTATACTATGACACAATCAGAACCCATAGTTTGTTCTAAGTAAATATGTCTGAAAATATGACACTAGAAAATGATCTTTCATAGCCTGGCTTTTTCCTTATAAAAATTAACAGTGATGATGATTTCATTTACATACCAAAAATCCTTACAAGAACGTATCCTAATATTATAGGCAGCTAAGTTAGATAAAAATAAATATACAGTCAAAGAAGGGACCAGGCTCCCAAGGCAGTCAGCAGAAAAAGAACGACTCAGAATTGCGGTTGGAAGTACATCTGAAGTAGGCCAGGTCCTGAGATAAAGACGCGGTGGCCAGACTTCCAGGCCTCCCTGATGGATAAACAGATAGGCAACAGTCACCCAGGTGGGTGACCAGAGCATCCAGATCCAGCCCTTCCCTATAATCCCTTTGTTCTTCCATGTATCCTTGCTACATGACCTGCTTCTCTGTTGGACCAGTATTAGCTAGGCACCTAAACATGTAACTCTATAGGTTGATTATAGACTGACCCATGTTATACTCACATTGTGACTTTCCTGTATAAATTACCCCTGACAAAGGGCCTTGATGACAACCTACTTTTGGGACCCCTTTTGTCTCTTAGTAGCTATTTCTCAATAAATCTTTCCTACTCTTAGACTCTGTTTTTCCCTGGAATTCATTCTTCAATTTTGGAGGATACAAACTCAGTGTATCTGACATCTAGCAAATTGGGAGTTATATTGCTCTTATATCACTAGGACAAACAAATTAAACTATGACAGAACAGTAGTTTGAGCTTGTTTTCAATAGCAGGCTTATCCTGTTTAGTTCTTTAATCTTGCAATAATGACACTGAATTTTACATGATTGAACTTTTCAGATTTTATTCACAGGTTTGTGGTGAGGTTTAAGACAATCTTACTGCTGTGATACTACTACCATCTTTGCTTAAGTCTGTTTGCAGAGTAATGAGTTGCTACTCTATTGCTGACGAGGAAACTTAGTAAGAAGATAGTCACTATCCAATCCAAGAAGAGAGTGGCAGAGTGGATTAGGCCTAGCTGAGGAAAATTTGAGACAGTTCATCTTCAAGGCATGGCTAGCCACCCTTGTTTCTTCCAGTCTAGGGTGTTGTGTGCCCTTTTCCCCCTTACCTCAGGCTGTAAGCTTCCTTCACCATTTATCTGTATCTTGAACTTGATAAAACATTTGTTACATATTCAAATATTCACCAAAATCCCATTTTTCTCCAAAGCTTCCTTGGAGTTGAGTTAGGCCAGATGACTTGGGCTGGCCAGTGGATTAGAATAGAAGCAACGTGTGTGACTTGTGGGCTATGGCAGTTAGAAGCAAATGTACTTCCTCTGTCACGTCCCCTGCTTCAGAAGTCTTGGAAGCAACACGCCGAGCTGGCAGCATCCCAGACGGAGGGAGCCCGTATCTGAGTTGCAGGAGCTGCACGTTGGAGGAGAGCCCTTATTGACCTGCACTGCTCTCTGTGAGAGGGAAAATGAATTGATGTGCTACAGCCCTGAAATGTCAGAGGTAATCTGCGGCAGCACCTAGTAGTAATAACTCCAGTAGAGAACAAGATGTTCATTTGCCTTGTCACAATCGTGTGCTTACTTTGCTTGTGTAAAGTGTACTACAGTTAAGTTTTGCCTCCTAGAATTTCATATAAATGAAGTCATACAATTTAAATCTTTCATGTATGGCTTCTTTGGCCCAGTAAAATATTAATGGGATCCGCCAGGTTTTTGGATGTCCCTTTCTTCTGATTGCTTGGTATTAGTCCACTGTACAGATGTATCACACGTTTGTTCATCCCATTCACCTGTTTTTGGACATTTGGTTTGTGTCCAGTCTTAGACTTTTAGCAAAATAAAAGCCGTTTTAAATTTTTAAACATAATCTGTGTATAAATATATTTTCATTTCTCTTGGCTAAATACCTAGCAGTGAATCAGCTGATCATGTGGTAGGTCTATGTGTTCAAGACATGCCACACCCTTATAGTGTCCTCAGTCACTACCAGCGACGGTGCATGAGAATTCCAGCTGTTCGGCATTTTCACCAGATCTCCGAAATTTTTATTTTCCTCTTCTTTTTTAAACTCAGCCATTCCGACTGGTGTGTAGTGATACTACATTTTAATTTGCATTTTTCTCCTGACTAATGATGGTAAGCACCTTCTCATATATTTATTTATGATCTATTACCTCTTTCTCCTTTGGTCAAGTCTCTGTTCAAATACTAAGACATTGGATTGTTTGTTTTGTCAGTATTGAATTACAAATGTTTTTATATATTCTAAATATAAATATTTTATCAGATAAAGTCTTTGCAAATATTTTTTCCTGGTTTGTGGCTTCCCTTTTCACTTTCTTACCCTTTCAAAGGAACAGAAAATTTCAATGTCTATGAAGTCTAAAGAGTTACTGTATTTCCTTTTTGATTTATGGTCATTTTGTCCTAAGGATTCAAAATCACAAACACATTTTTTTTGTGTGCTTTTTTCTAGAAGCCTTGCAGTTTGCTGATGTACTTTGAAAGATATTTTATTTTTAGAGTGAGATATGTTTATTTTTAAATATAGATAATCAATTGTTCCGGCACTATTGTTGAACTACTGTCATTTCTTTATCCACCTTGACATTTTTGCTGATTATTTACCATATTAGTCTGGCTTATTTCTGAATCCTCTATATTCTTCCATTGATCTTTATCCTTATCCTTATGTCAATACTACATTAGTTTGCTTACTGTAGTAATTCTTGAAATCAGATAATGGAAGTTCTCCAACTTTGCCAGCCCACATGAAAGTCATTTATGCTGTTCCGGGACCTTTGGATTATATATTGTATAATCAGATCATTGATTTTTACCTAAAAACTCACAAGCATTTTGTTGTTGTTTGTTTGTTTGTTTGTTTTGAGACAGGCCTCACTTTGTAGTTCAGGATGGCCTCAAATTTGTGGAGATGCTCCTGCTTCAGCCTCTGGAGTACTGGGATTACAGGCACGTGCCACCATGCCTGACTTCATAAGGGTTTTGATTGGGAATGCAATGAACCTACACACGAATCTAGGGAAAAATGATATCTTAACAATACTGAGCTTTAAATGTGAACACAGTATGTTTCTCCATTTATTTTGTTCTCTAGTTTCAGTAATGCTTCGTAATTGTGTACATATTTTAAAATTATAATCAATATATTTTATTTTTGCCCCTATTAATAGTATTGTTTCTTCTAATTTCCAACCATTCAGTGACAACATATAGAATTACAATTGAATTTATATTGATCCTGGACTGTGCAAACCTACTAAAACTCACTTATTAGTTTTAACTACTTTTTGGCAGCTTCAATAGGATTTTTGAAATATAGACAAACAAGTTATCTGCAAATACAGAAAAATATAAAGTTGCAACAATGGAATTTCAGACATAAAAGAAGTACTAGGGGAGACATTGGCAAGATATCTTGCATGTATGATTTGTGAAAATAGGTGACAAATTAATCTGTGGACAAGGCTGACTTCGGGCCTTATGAAAAAAACCAAAAAACCAAATAGCTCTTCTCTTTCAACAGATTTGTGCCCTAAATATTAATTGCAGCACTTTTCTAGACTTATGCTTTAAGGTTAATCTGCATAAGTTGTGCTCAGGTTTAAATCAAATATAGCTGTTAAATGGCTTCTTGAGGGGACCAAAAGAATTAGAGTTTAAACTTTTAAACAAATGACTACAATAATTTCTTAAAGAGGTGCAGGAAAACCATAGTGTTATAGTAATTCTTACAAGTCAATCAGGGCGAGCATAGTTGTAATTAATAAGGAACACACATGCAGGTATTACTTATCACTCGTGTTTTGCTCTCTTAAGGGTACGATAACTCTATGGCTAAATATTTGTTGATAAATGTTCACCACATTTTCTTCATTTAATTTCTTAATATCATCCAGCTCGCTCCCGTTCCTGCCAGCTCTGAACATTTTATCATGTCCGTAGCTGATTTATATTCTACTGAAGGAATAGCTTCCAGAAAAATACGCTTGTCTGGCTAAAAGCTATAGCATAGTAAGATTGTAAGTCTTTCAGAATTTCAGAAGGCTGTACAACCAAATTTTTTAAATCAAAGAATGTGCACATAATGTTTTCATGGAAAATTCATTTTAAAATAATATTAATCTTACATTATAGTCACGCTGGCTTTTCTCAAATACATACGTAGCTTTAAAATGTTCATCACTTTAAAATGGTCAGTTTTATTTTCTCAAAATGTTGATTTCTTCAAAATATATTTTTTCCTTGGGCTTGCATTCTAGTTTGTATGTAAATTGAATCACATTCAGATTAAATTAAAATAGCAGTGAATTATGGGGCTGTTTCTTCACATGGAGTCTTTTTCTTACTTAAACTTTCCACATGAAAGAAAGAATCTGTACTGGGGTCTACTGAACCTGTTTGACATTCTGGAGAAGTCGGAAGGCTGAAGAATGTGTCTTAGCTGCTATGGGCAATGCTTTTTTTGCATAAAAGAACCAAGCTGGAGAGGGAGTTGCGATTTTTTGATTCTAGAAATAGCTTTATGGAAAAAAACTAATGATCCCACACAGAAGTCAATGTTTGAGCGGTGTTTATTCAGACAAACTGAGGACTGTTTTTTCTGCTATTAGTCTGAAGTTTTCCTTAGATGCTGGCATGAACTACTGGTGGAAAGCAATGTGTCGGTGGCACATTACATTTCATTAAATAAACGTGGGCAGATGACTGAATCCCACAACTCTTTTTGAAGTCAAGCATTCTTTGTATTCATTTTCACTCAACAGAAAATTATATTTCTATCTCATCACCCTTTTATCTTATAAATTAGTGAGAAATATTTTAATGTAAAATCCAAAAAAATCTTTTCTTGGGATAATTTAAAATGTTCTCAACTGAAAAAGACTTTCTGCATATGGCACACATTATCTATTTCCTTTACTTTCTGAAATTTGTCTTTCATTTTTTTTCCCAAGTCACTCTGAAAATATCTGATGGAAATATTTGGAATGTCTTGATGCATTAAAAATTCAAATTTCATTGTTGTTTCCCTCAAATCTCTTATCTTTCAGTCTGCATTTTCCCATGAAGCATGCAAATTCTGATGGAATTATTATTTTAGCTTCCCAGAATCACTTGTACAGTAGTACATCTTTTCATGAAGCATTTCAGAATTGCTGTTATCAAATTCCAACTGTGGTGGCAGAAAATAGGGCTAGAATACATGACAGAAAGGTGGGAGAGAGAGAGAGAGAGAAGGGAGAAATTTGAAATATTCATGAAGTAGAACTAGATTGTAAATGTTGTAAAAGTTATACAGCAATAACTTTGGCATTTATTGAACAGCTACTACTTTTTAGGCACTGTAGGAAAACTGCCTTGCATAATTTGTCTCACTTAATAATTCCTCTTCAATGAAGTGAGCATTCTCGTTGTACCCATTGTTAGGCCGAGAAGTAAAGGAATATTACAGTAAGGAAATTAGGAGCTTCTTTCTAAGGTACACCAGTAATAAATAGCACAAATTGTTGACATGAACTCAGGTTTGCTGAATTCCAGTGCACACTCCCAGTCTCTATCTCCAGCACAGCAGCCAGCTCTGTTAGCAACATAACATTTCCCAAAGAGCTTCTTTTCTTCTAAAATTACTCAGAATGAGGCCTCAGCTTGTGTTTTTGGTTTTATGTTCCTCTGACAATTCATAGCTAAATCCTCTCCTTAGCCCTCCCCCAGAAAACTTTGAAATGTTAGTCTACGTTTTTTGTACAAGTCACTTTGTAAATAAAAATGCAATAGAAAGACAGAGGCATCAGGCTCAAGCCAGCATGAAATTCGCCCTGTTAGCCAAGCCACACTGATGCTCCCAGGAGGGGCGGGCTGGAGTCACGGTAACCGGAGGAGAAGGATCTCTAAGCAGCACGCTCCTCTCCCAGCCAAGCTCCGCCTCAATGCCTGCAGCACCCTGCTTTGCTTGTGGCTGTGTTATAATGAGTGAGGATCAGCTTTCCTGAGTGTTGTCTTTTACAAGCTGGAAATAACTGTGTTAAAAATGTAGACATTTTATTTAAAATGTGAAAAATTATAATGGTGTGATGGTTCTCTAGTTTCCATCCCCTGAATTTATATTTATTTTTGATCTTTTGTTTCAGAAACAACAAATTGGTTTGTGCTCCGAATTCAACTACATCTGATTCCATAAATAATAGCCTCAATGTAACAGAAGGTATAATAAGATACTGCCCTAGTGACGCCTTTGCTCTAAAACTGACATAGGACTCATGTTCCAGAGCTGTGTGAGAAATGCCAGTAGTATTTCATCCAACCCATAGTTATCGGCACTGTCCTCACCAAGCATTTTGTCCCATTTTATTTGGGCGAATGCTATGTGACAGTTAAATTTTAGTTGAGGTAATTATACTCCATCTGCTCAAACTTTATCCTAATGACTTTCAAAGTATTCCAGTTACCTAGACGTACTTCCCGTTTCCTAATAGTTCTACTGAGCTCTATTGTGATTGTTCTATTGTGTTCCAAAGCAGCAAACTCTTGTGGAAGTCTTGTGTGAAGAGGGCTTGCTAATTTAGTTCATTTTCTGGTTAATTTAGATATAATGCAAAAGTCCTGTTTGTCCAGTCTTGGGACAATCTTTTTTTCAGAAATTATTTGCAAACGTAGCATATGGAATGCAATGCAATTTGTTGACCGAGGAACTCTGGGTTCCTTATTGTCCCAGTTAACTTCACGGAGAAAATTCTGCAGTTTGGTGGCCCTGTGGACTAGCCACTGGCTGCCACCAAGTCCTTTCCTGTTCGGGCTCCAATCCTGGTTTCTTTAGGTACTATTTAATCTGGAGCAAGTTCTTTATCTTCTCTAAGTCTCGGTTTCATCATCTATTAAAAGAATAACTACCACAAAAGAATATTGGAAGGGTAAATGAGTTAATTCATACTGTTTTAGTAAAATGTCTAACATCCACTGATTGCAAAGTATTAGTTATCTTTAATATTCCTTCAACTCTTGTGTTTGCTGGCCTCAATACATATTTTGACAATCACTTTCCTTTGGGTAAATGCTACATAAATCAAATGACTTTCTTGCCATTTGCCTCTTACTTTTGTAAAGAGAGTTCTGTTGTAGTGCAGGAAAAATGGTAGCAGGCTAGCTCCGGTTAGGGTATATACAAAATGTTTTATGTTATTTAGCAAATGTAACTTTTTATAGAAAGTAAAACTAATAAGTTTGATGAATGCACATGGAAACATACAACAGAGCGGTCCACTGACTCAGTAATCTGAATTCCAGATTCCCATTTTGTAGTTCAAAACGAAACAAAGCAAAACAAAAAAACAGCTCCTTAGTGATCTGCACTGTTGTTTTAATGGCTTACGACAGTGAAGTAGCTGAGGACAGAGGGGACATTTGTACCTAATGAGAAGGTCTGCCTGTTTCTCCTTCCTTTAGTCTTCCTGCTCTTCCTCCTGATGGCATGACAAAGGGCAATGGGAAAAGGCTTATTTGTTAGCCGTCAGGTCGCTGTCTTTGGCCATCCTGTCCATTGTAGAAGGTCGATGTACAAAGGTCACCTTCCATGGCCTCCGCAATAAACACTCTGACCTCATTGCCAAATCACTTTTCCAGAGAGTGCCACCAGATCGTGTGTCACTTTTATGAACTTTTGGTCTGGCAAAGCTGATGTTGTGTGTCACTTTCTCTTTTGCTAAAATATGTACTCTCTAAAAGCAAACACTGTAGATAAATAAAGGCATATTTCCAGCCTGATTTTAGGAATTTTGGTGTTTGTTTTTTGAAAACCAAAAGTGTGTTTGCAATATAGTATCACAGCAGGAACCTAGAATTTACTAGTTAGCTTCTTGCTAGCATATTATATTTAAATAGCGAATTAAAATAAGGTTACAATTCATGAACCGTTCATTGCAGTGAACTCATTCTGGCTATGTATTTGAATTTCACTGAGTGGAAGAGCTCTGAAATTTGATCAAAGACTCGGTTTCTAGAAGCATCAAATTTATGTTTTGTCCACTTAAAAGTTGAATTTTATTGCTCTAAAAGTGTTCACTTTAATCTTCTTAAATATACAGTGGTAGATTGTTTACAACTTTGGTTTCACTAAAGTGAATAAATGTTTCATATGTAATTTAAAAAAAATTAACATTGATTTCTTCATCATTTAATCAAGAATTTAAAATACACTTTCATCCTTTAGCCACCAAAGCTCTCACTAAAAATAAAAACATCATTTTAAAAATTCAATTAGATATTAAAACATTTTATTGTTGTTAAAGATCTCGTGATTTACTTTTCACTTATATTTATGGACATTCATAATACTAAATTTTTAAATAACTGAGGTTACTTTACAGTTCATTTGTGTGTATTTTCCATGTTCTTCTAATTATTTTTTTGTCCAATGCCATAATTATCCTTAAATGGACTGGAAATATATATTTCACATCTGCAAATTATGACATTTAATAAGAAATGTTTATGCAAAATGTAATAATTTTATCATGACAATTCCAAATAAATGTTTGTCCTTTTTAAATACAAACCCTTTAAGTGTATTGATAGTTGAATACATTTAAGTGACTGTCTAAATTTATAACTACCTAAATTAAAATATTTCAATAGTTATACTTTAAAAATCCAACTTCAATTTGGAAATAACAAAAATTATGTATATTCATTTTATATTTAAAATAACAGCTGAGCGCCTACAGTGTTTTTGGTTGCAGCTCAGAAAAATAGATTTGCATAATCCTGTTTGTTCTTCTAGGATCACTAAATCTTGTTGATATTTTTACTCCTAATTTTCCATTCTTATGTTCTGGAAGCTTGTGGCCTATGGGAATGTTATATACCTGTAAAGGAAATTGGGTATAATTTGCCAAAGAATGAATAATTATTTCTAGTAGTAGGAAAATTTTCCAGTGATAATTTTACAAGATGAAAAATCATTATATATTTATCATGACTGGTGCTAGATGCTTAAATATTATAAATAGTTGTAAAAAATCAGTTTTTTCCCCACCAATGCAATTAGTTCTTAGTTTAGTTCCCCACCAATGCAATTAGTTCTTATTAAAACAGCTAAGCCTTGACTCTCCCAAACCATAGATTTTACAAGAGGAAAAAATGCCCGAAACTGGTCTTGCAAGTACAGTAGCTGCTTGCAATGTGCCCCATTATTTATCACCTTTTGTTACATTGGTTCAATGAAGTGCCAAATTGGTTCATTTTCTGTTGCTGTCTCAGAATACCTCGAGCTGGGTAACTGTGAAGCAAAGAGGCTATTTGGGTCAGAGTTTTAAGGGCTCAAAAGCATGGCACCAACAGCTGCTCAGCTCTGGGGAGGACTTCATGGCCGATAGCACCACAGAAACAATATGCAAAGAAGACCACACAGCAAGACAGGAAGTCAGAAGCTGGAGGGGAGCAGTCTTGCTCTTTTCACAACTCTCTTTCCTAAGAACTCACTCTGTAAGCTCGGTATTAATCCCTTCCAAGGGCCATGCCCTCAGCAGCCTAATTACCTACCACCAGACCTGCTTAAATGGTCCACCACCTCAGCACTGACACATGGGGATCAAGCTCCAGGACATGAGACCTTCAGTGACACCCTCCAACTATATCCACACCATGGCAACTACTAACAACGCTAGTAGCTACAGCTTGCCTTGCTTATCTATATTTTCAATTCATTGCGGAAGGGCCCAGGCACAAAACCATCCCTGGGTTCTTGAATGAGTTACACGCAAGTGTGAAGCTCAGGAGGCTGTCTTTTCCACCTGCTTTCCCCACTTTGGGCCAAAGTACAGCAATCTCCTTTGCAAGCATTTTTTAAAAGACAGGATCATTCTATGTAGTTCAGCTGCCCTTGAACTCACTGTGGAGCCCAGGCCGGCCTGGAACTCACAGAGTTCTTCCTGCCTTGGCCTTCAAGCTGTGGGGATTACAGGTGTGTGCCACCAGACCCACCTTCCCTCATAAGATTATTTTTGAAAGAGGGAAAAATCCATCGCCTTCTTATTTTCTTTTCCCTCCTCATGGTATCTCCAGCAGTGGGCCATTCTTTTAGGAATGCAATATTAAGGTGAATGAAGCTCTTCAGTCTGGGAGCTCACCCAGTCCTCTCTCACTCCTCAGTTCACTGTCAGTTTGAGACCTAATACTGGTTATCATTTGAGGCGAAGCACTCAGTATTTGAAACCATCACTGTTAAATTGGGGCCTATAGAGGGACTTTGCTGTTACCTCTGGGAAGTTTCTTTGTAAATGTAAGTAATCCTGGAAGAGATGATACATTTGGCTTTCATTAGTCATCTTTTTCTTACCTGTAAAAGTACTTATTATATTTCTCTTTTTCTGTTTAAGGTGGAGTTTCTGAGATAAACTATCAGATAATTGGAAAGTGTGCTGGTGGTATTACCTGCCTTGAGGGGATCCCAAGGTAAGTAACACCAGGGGTTGAAGGAGGTCATTTTTATGTAATGGCCAAGGTAGCCAGCATATATTTCTGAAGCACTTAACAAATAAGCCAGGCACTGCCTAAATGTAAAAAACACGTACTGATTCATGTGATTCTTTTAAAACCTTAGGAGGTAGATTCTATAATTATCCTCCTTTTGTAGATTAGAAACCAGAGGCAAAGAAAAGTTAAATAACCGCAAGGCCCAAGTAGTAAATAAGAGTGAGGCTATGAATCCAGATATATTGCCTCTAGAGCTTTAGCAATACTGTCTATTCATTTGGTTCCTTGCAGAGAAAAATAAGATCTGGAGATTAAAAAAAAATTATAACAGGAAAACGCCTCACCCAGGCAGTATAGGAGACCCACTAGCTAAACCATGCAGTTTAATTTTGCTTCAAATCAGTTTTCACAATCTATATGCGAAAGGAAAGGTCTTGGTCCTGTGATCTGATCATAAGTAGTTGTCTGTGTTTGATTTCAACTCTGCTATGACATACCATTTCAGGGAAGTTAACTTTTCTCTCTATCTCAGTTTGGTTTATAGATTAAAAAAAAAAATGGGTCCACAAAATAAACAACTGTAAATACTTTTAAATGTGAAGTAAACATTCTAGAGAGTATATACTGCAGATTTGGGAAAAGAAATTGTTTAACGCAGAAAGAACCCAAAAAGTTTACTCCAAATCAAACTACTTTAACCAAAAGGCATATGAAATGGATATTAAAAAAAAAACAAACACTTGGGCAAAAAAAAACCTTGAAAAACAGGTAATAATTTAAATGATTACATTGATTTTTTTAATATTTGTGGTTCTTTTCTCCAAAGCAAGATGAAAAGTTGGTGAAAAAAGAAAAGAAAAGAAAAATTGGTGAAATCTTCTAGATATTCCTAAGGAAAAGTTACTACTGATCACATTCCCTGATCAATAAGAATGTTTGGTCCAGGGGTTGGGGATTTAGCTCAGTGGTTACAGTGCTTGCCTTGCAAGCACACGGTCCTGAGTTCGATCCCCGGCACCCAAAAAATAAAATAAAATAAAATAAAATAAAATAAAATAAAATAAAGAATGTTTGGTCCGTCCTACCAGGAGTATGGGTTTACTTATTTGATTGATTGATTGATTGACTGACTGTTTGCCTTTTGGGCATAAAACTGATGTCCTAAATCCTCAGGAAACATTGTCATAAGCATGTAGGCCAGTTACAATTTTTGAAAATTTGCTTTTTTTTAAAATTAAGAGACATTCGGCGAGTTCTCCGTTATAAAAATGGCAATTCAGACGAGAACATTCCTGGACTGGTTTTAGGATCATGCCTTATTTCTACTCTGTACTTGGCCAGTAGAGACTTGGTCACACTCCACTGGCTTGGTGTTGTGTTTTGGAACTTGGAATTTCCCATCAGTGGGAGTCATTACCATATATTGCTCTGGGAAATTGACTGTGTAGTTGTTGGTAGTTTCCAGCAAAGCAATCCTACTCACCATCCTGCTCTGAATCAATAAACAGATCCTTAGATAAATGTCTCTAGAATGAGGCTGACTTGTGAAAGTGGGTTGGAGTCACGAAAAGAAGAGTTAGGGGATGAATATCAGCCAAAGCATCTCAAATATTGCTTTTGTTTTAAAGTTTAAAGCCATAAATGGTCTCAGAAGGGTCAAAGTTTTTTGATGCGACTGGATAGTTCTTGTTTAACCCAATTTCCTATGGAGGGGCTGGTTTTCTGCATTGTGGCATGGAAGAGCATGATCAAATTAACAGCAACAAGGTGGAGAGCAGGTAGCTAGCGTCACCTTATGCAGATGAGTAAAGATCTAATCAAGTGCCTTATCAGCAAGGTAAAGTTAAAGAGCATTTGGAAAGAACCACCAATGCCAAGGTTTCCTTGCAAGAAATATAGCACAAGTTCAGGCTGCTAAACTCTACGTACCTCTGACCTTTGGCTCTTTTATGTCTCTATTTTTCTGGCCTGACAGACCACATGCCAATGTGCAATCCAGAATCCCTCACTCTTGTGATTTATAGTTTACAGCTGCTTCACTGTCTCAGACGTGGCAGCTGCTTTTCAGATGTCTTCAACCCGAAGGGAGAGTGTTAATGTGAACTTGAGTGGCTGCAGAAGAGAAGAAGAAAAGTTGACGAAAGAATCATCTGAATTCAGGCCCAAAGCTGTCCATTGATCTTCGCCTTCGGGGCCAAGCAAAATGTTTGGTTTATTTTATAAGCTAATTAGGTGTGTGAAAGGCTACTTGGCATTTGCTATTGACTGAACCCAACAAAAGTGATCACCAGCCTGGGTAATCAATAAGGGATCGATTACAAGCGTGTGATTGGATTAGCCATTTGATCAATGCTGTGTGCTAATATATTAACAAGCAAATTACTGAGCAGCCCTTAAGAGCAGAATGCTGACTCTGATTATATTACAAACTAGTGAGATCTAATGACCTGCCAAGTGCAAGGGGTTAGTTATACAAATCAAGACCTGAAAGAATTTTTCCTTGAAGATTTCTCCCCAACCAAAGAAAATGCTTTCTTAAATGAGATTCAAATTAAATTACAATTAGTAAGCAAGTGCACTGGGACACCTAATTTCCAAGCAGGCTTCACTCACCAGGAAGAGGGCTCAGGAGCTCCAGATAAAATAGCTTGGAGACTTTTAGAAAAACCCAGGTAAGACCACAAAAGACAAATACAAAGAATTCCAGAATAGTCACTAATAGCACTCAAGAGTTGGTAAATTGATGAGTACGTTGGATATATCAAGCTATATAGCCTGATAGAATCAAAGGTCTCCTGATCTTTATTAAAACCATATATATATAAATATATATTCCAAATTCCCATTTTAAAGTAATTTATTTTCTACCGATTCAATTGCAAAATGGGTAAACAATTAGAAACGTGTGCGTGGGTGTTTGTGCTGACACACTCAGGGTGAAGAATTGTAGCTACTGACACAAAGTTCCCTGTCCCCTTTCTACAAGATAAAAGACACAATTACAAACATAGAATATAGAATGAAGAAAATGTCTTCTACTGTCAACTTCCTTAAAATGAGTTAGTATTAGGTGTTTCTATGATGATCTACACGAGTAAAAAGCCACAAAACAGATCTGTTCTCTCACTCTGCTTTCCCCACGATTAGGTGAGCCATTTATTCAATTGATTGTGCTCTTTGGGATTCCCTAAGTGGAGACCAAGCAAGCCTTGCTCACTTTCCCTCTTAATCCTTTTCCTTTTAAGAAGCTTTTCCCCCCTCTTTGCCTCAGGGAAGCTGAACCGATTAGTCTGAATTCTCCAGTGTTATTTGCAGCCTAGAAAGGTCTCCCCGGGCCCAGAGGCAGCATGTCAGCCAGAGCAGCCCTGAGGCCAGGCAGGGCGGGCTCCCGCGGAGCAGATCCTTCTGGCTGGCTGACAGGCTGCGGCCTCATCAGGCCCGGGCAGGCAGGCCGCAGCTGACAAAACAGCCTGCCAGGCCTGGCCCCGGAGCAGGAGCGCGGGGTGGAGGGAGGCTGTCAATCAGCATCACAGAAATGCAGGCAGGAAATATAATATCTGATGGAGCTTTGTCAGTTCAGACTTCAAGGTGAGCTAAGGTTAGGTTTGCCTCAGGCTGAAACGCCTAGTGCCTCAGGCTCGTGGGTTGGGCACTAACTGCTGCAGGCGGATTCTTACCCCTCGGCACTCATTTGGTAAGTTTCAATCTTTATACCTTCATGCATTGGTTTCTATACCTAAGGGGCTAATTCAGCGCCACCGAGAGTACCCAGCGGCCATTTTATAAGAACTGATTTTCTGTTTGAATTAAAACTGATGGAATGCAATGATCGCAGATGACAGTCCCCTCGACCCATTCCTTTGTAGTGTTGCTTTGTGTGAAAATCCCTGTGCTGCATTTTAAAATGCTTAACAAAAAAAGTGTGCCCTATCAAACCATCGTGTGCTGGAAACAAGCAATATACAGTTAAATGGGCAAACAGCTTAAATGTCTTTAAACACATAGCAGTATGTGAAACTACAAAGTCATTACATTTATTGTCCATAGACTCTCACTCCACACAAGGTGAAGTTTCGTAGATAAATGACAGTCCTTTGGGATTTGGTGTAGCCTCATCTAGCGTGGCATAGGGTGTGATGATATCATAATCTATGGTGCAAAATTAATCCTTTCAGTCATCAATGATTACATCCACTGTGAGAAGTAACATACTTTGAACCAGCAGTGAAATCCCTTCTAATTAATTTCCATGTTCATCAAAAAGCTTAAACCGTACAGTTAAAGAATATCCTACAGCCCATAAATGCAGGACAAGTGACTATGATGCTATAAGCGCTTCGTGGGAATGTTGCTGATTATGCCTCTGACGGGATCCTATATGTCTTCCCCTGTAGTGTTACTAATTTACAGTTTGAAGTGATAACATCGTAAGCATTTCCCCAGGAAGAACCAGCTGGATGGCTCTAGAAGATAGTTTATAATTATTTAAGATAGAAACCACTGGAGGGCAAGCTTCTTGCTTACCTTTCACTGTATCTGATCTTGTAATATGCTAATTTGCAGAAAGAATTAAGAAGGGAGAGTAAATGATAACAGGCAAAAGGGAATTTTGTCTACATTCAGCAATTCATTTTTGGGGATCTGTGACTACTTGAGGAAGGAAAGGAAATGTTAGGCAATCTGACAAACATGGATCATTAGAATTTATTACACCCTGATCATCATCTAACATATGTAGATCTTTCCAAGTTATAGTTTATTTTTAAAAAATTGATTTCTGAATTGTCTCATTTTTCCTACCTCCATGTCAGGTTTAATGACGGTTAATATCGAAGGTTTCATGTGATGTTTCCCATGAGTTTGAAGATAATTATGTTTTAGAATCTCAGCTTCATCTGATTTTATCAAAACCTTATGGAACTTGGTGTTGCCTGTCCACATGAATGTAAGGTATGTTCTGCCTCCATTCATTCCTAGGCAGAAGGGGGTTCATTCTTGAAAGCTGCAGTGGACTGGACTATGCCTGGTTGCCGCAGAGAGCTCATGTGTTATCCTGTGAAAGACATGATTAATCAAAATGAAACAGCAGGGGTGGGTGGTTAGCTGAAGCATGTATGAGTGATGTGGCTTACAAGAAGAGAAATGGTCCTCTTTTTTTTTTTTACCTTTAGAAAATACTACTTAGAGATCTTCACACCCATTGGGCTGGCTAGTAAAAAAATATGTGTGTGTGTTTGTGCATGTATGTGTGTGTGTTTGTGTGTGGAAGTATTGGCAGGTGTTGGAGAAGTTGGAACACCTGACCACTGCTGGTAGAAGTCTCAAATGGTAGGGTCACTACAGAAAACAGAATAGTGAATTCTCAAAATAGTGAGATCACCTCATGATCTTGCAATTTTACTTCTGGGTTTATATTTAATGTAATTGAAAGCATAGGCTCGAACAGATATTCATACACTCATATTTATAGCAATGTCATTCACAATATCAAATGTCCTAATGCCATCAGTGGTAAATGGATAAACAACATTTGTGTACACATACAGTGGAATATTATTCAGCCCTAAAGGGAAGGAAATTCTGACACATGCCACAACATGGAAGAACATTGAGGATATTATGTCAAGTGAAATAAGGATGAATCTTGATCGAGGATAGTATGCCAAGCACAAAAGACAAATGTCGTATGATATATATATAATATACATGGTTCATATACATATGATACATATATATATGGTTCCCAGAACACGCAAATTTATAGAGACAGAAAATAGGTGGCTACCAGGGGGTGGAGGTAGAGAGAAATGAGTAGTTATTGTTTAATGGCTACAGAGTTTTAGTTTGGAAAGATGAAAAATATATTAGAGACAGATTGTAATACTGCTTGAGCAATCATATGAATGTCATTGAATGGTCTTTAAAATGGTTAAAATACTAAACTTTATGTTATTTATATTCTACCATGATTAAAAATGTTAGGGGATACCTCAGAAACATTTATGACTTCCATACATCCCCCTGCTTTTTGAGGAGAGGGGGGAAGCAATCGCCCACCAAGGCATATGCTGTATTTCCATTTCATGGGGGCTCCAGCTGGAGAATATTTTCATTCCCATACTGCCCTTGTTGGCTTGGGAGTGACTTTTGAAAGGAAAGCTGAGTAAGTTATTGAGCTACTCATGCTTTAATGGCCAGCTTTCCTGAGTAAGGTTTACGATTCAAACAGGTAAACACTGCCTGATAGAAACTTGCCCTACTGCACTTTTTAATTTTCATTCAGTAAACAGTTATGTGCCAGCCTGTGTAATAGGCCTCATCTTACTCAAAACCAATTCCCACAGTTGGTAGGTGTATGTGGTCATTCTAGCTGTGTCCAGTGACTGTTTACATAGATTATATACCAGTTAATGTCTGTCCCAGGAGTTACAGATGTCACCTCAATAAACCCAAGACATGTCATTAGTCAATTTGTCTTGTGTTTTCTAATTTTTTTAACTCTCATTTACATTTCTTTCCCCAGCCTTGTAGAAGAGCCAAAGTTTCATTAATTTATGCATATTATCAATGACAGTGATATGCACCACTCTTCGATTCGTACAGCACCTGCAGTTTATATAGTGGTTTTACCTACTATCCCAAACTGACCAGCCTATGCTCTCCTATGGTGAGGTTTGTTTGTCCTATTCAGATATTTTATGGCAGACTTAGACTCTTACCTTTATCTGCTGGAGTTATATTTTATCCTCATTTTCAAAGTCTAGACTATTTGATACCTCCAAGGAAAATATGTGCTATGTATGTGAAAATTATGAATCATAATAATAAAATTGTGTCCAGGAATTAACTATCCAATTTAAGAAATACAACAAGATTGATATTACGGAAACATTTTTACTTCTCCTGGATCTCATGCATTTGTCCAAGCAACAGCATTCACCTAATTTTTAAATCATTCTCTGTCCTTTTCTTTTTCTATTATCCTACCATCTGTGATAGCCAATTTTAAGTGTCAACATAACTAGGTTAAATGATGCCTGTATAATTGGTAAAATATTACTTGTTGGTGTGTCTGTGAGTGTATTTCAGTAAGAGGTTAGCGTTTCAGTCACGTAGACTGAAGACAGTTCCCTTCTACCAGTGGAGGTGAGCATCATGCAATCCCTTGAAGGCCTAAATAGAACAAAAAGGCAGAGGCGAGTTTCTTTCTCTGCTTCAGCTGGGACACCTGTCTTCTACCCTTGAACATTAGCATTCTCGGTTTTCAGGTCTTCAGATTCAGACTGGGACTTACACCACAGGCCCTCTCTTCCCAGTCCTTCAGATTCGAATCATATCACACCACATGCTTTCCTGTTTCTCTAGCATGTAGCTTGTGTGACCCACTGGATTCCATAATTGTGTGGACTAATTTATATAGCATTATCACATATTATAAATACAATATTGTAACTAATGACAACATTAATAGTTACATAATTGATTTCATATATATCTTTATACATCTTACTTGTTCTATTTCTCTGGAGAACCTTGACTAACATAGAGTTACAATACAATGCAATACCTAGCAATGTATTGTCACTCTTTTTGAATATTTAAAATGGTGCTGTGTTGTGTATTTTTTCAGCAACTTGCGTTTTTCATTCATCAATAACTGTAGTCTCATTCATTTTTCCACTGATGTGGAATATTCCATCGTGTGATTACACCATGATATGTTCACCCATTCTGTTGATGGACATTTGGGTTATTTCTAATAACAACTTTTTCTTCTGACTCTATAAACATTGGTGCTGTGAACATTGTTCTGTGTGCCCTCTGTGTGCAAAACTGTTTCTACAGTGCAGCTTAGTGAAAAGATGCTATATTATAAACTGTATTAGTGTTGGTAACATATTTTTACTTTTAAAGGTAAAACCAAATGGAAATTAACTTTTCATCCTCATTGCACATGAACCACGTCTAAGTTTTTCTAGTTTTTAATTTCCATTTAATTTGCTTTTGTAAATAGCAGTACTTTCCTTTATTCAAAATTTTTTTTCTATCCTAGTTTTTTAATACTCTGTCATAAAATATCTGTCCAGATTGTATTTTTCCAGTTCTCTTCAAGTCCACCTGAAGGTAAGTCCTACCCTCTGCTCCCAGCCCCCAACTATCTCAAAGCTTGTCAACCACGTATTTCCAGTTTACTCAGGAATTAAGTAAATCCAGTCACTGAGCACTAATTTAGTACTTATGATGAAGATAATTAATTCATGGAGAATGAAATAATGTAGAAATATACAAGTGTATGTAATGTGATCTGTACGTATTTTACTGAAGTGTTTAAAGCATTAGAATTTCATTTAGGTTTTCCATTCATTTAATCAAATATATTTATTAATTGCTCACTCTGGGCTGGGTACCGAGCTAATTACTAAAGGCATAATAATGAACAAAGCAGGTCTGACCTAGACAACAGGAAATAACTAACTGTAATTAGCTTTATGAGGAAGAAAAGTGCAAAGTACTGTAGGACAGTATGATGAGGACCAACAAGGCTGTAGGAGTGAGGGCCAAGGAAGCCTCCTCAGCATAAGGCACACTCAGATGAGACCTTCAGGATGAAGCCGAGCCATCCAGGCTAGAGAGGTCCAGGGAATAGGTAGGGGTTCATTTCAACGTGAGGGAATCACCCAAAGTCCTAGAGGGCAGGAGGACAGATGTGAAAGAATTTTCGAGAAGGTAGCAAAAGAGGTATGGCAGAGAAGTTAGAATATGTAGGATTTCAAGAACCACTAAATATTTTGAAAAATTTCCTAAGGGTGGTTGAATAATAAAAGATAATGTTAACATGTGAACTTCATTATTCAGGTAAGTATATGGAAAACATATTAAAAACATACAATTGTAAAGCATGGATATCTAAAGAGTTCTACTACAGTGAGAGAGGATAGAGCTTGGACTGGGATGATGGAAGAGGGACTACAATTTTGAGTGTGTTTGACAGATTATAAGAAGCTGGAATCAGGACATTGTGATTAATCACGTGTGAAAAAAATGAATATGAGGAAAGAGTAAGGAAACTTCCAGGTTGTTGGCTTGAGAATTAATTTACTGTCTTAATTAAATGCAAGTTAGCATTTTAGGGTTCCACTCTTGTTACTATTGGAAAAGAAACAGCAGGCAAGACCAGGAAGAAAAGACTTGGTGTTGCTACTGTGGTGCAAGAAAAGAAGAAATTATTATGTTTCACAATGGAAATAATAACAGAGGTCAATATCTGACTTCGAATAGTTTTCTTCACATTTTTCTCATGTTCTTTTCCTGTTCTTGCTTTTTTCAACTCATTTTGAAATACTCACCTCTTCTAAACACTTCTTTCCATTACGGCTTGCTTCCCACTCCATCTCAGCAAGGTGGATCTTTATCCTTTCACCAAAAAATCCTTTTTCTTTCTCTTGAGCATTCCCAGCATTTGCTGCCTACTCTTGTTGACATTATTCATCATTACTCACCTTAGTTCAACCAAAAAGATTGTAAGACCTTTGAGGCAAGAATCATAGTCTACCATCATTCTACAGTCATGATCACCCCACTTCATTTCACCTGTCTCTGCTCTGCCACAGCCCCAGGACACCTGGGCTCTAACTGCTGTGAAGTGAGCACTGAGCTTAACTCATAGGTCCGTAATGTCATCTTTTTAACAATCATGGTTACTCACAAAGAAGCAGATGCTCTTTGTAAAATTAATGATGTATAGCCCAAGATTCATTTTCAAATTATTAGCAAATAGAAGAATAATTAAATGTCTGAACAACCAAACATCAAACATTGAAGTCACTTGTATCTGATTTTTTTTTTTTGCTCAGGATCAACATATAAGGAAATATTTACGTGTGTTGAGTTTGAGCAAACGTTTATGAAGAAATTTAAACATTTTGCATATTTTTGGAACCTGCTTGGTTTTTTATTTTTTTTAATTTAGTTTATTAGTACACATGTGTAGTCATAATGTTTATATTCCTTGTGGAAAACTGGTACTTGTATATAACACATCTTAATTCCTTTTTTCATTCCCTTTCCTTTCCCTCCCTCCCTCTCCAAAATAGTTTACATAAGCCACACATTTTTCTAAAAATTATTTTGGAAATATGAGTCATCTCACAAGAGAGAATTGCGTCTTGATATTCCTGATTAATAATTTTTGAAATTAAAGTAAAATCGCATACACACATGTTTTATACAAGGATAAAAGTTAAATGCTAATTTGAAATAGTAACATTAACAAAATTTTAATTACACTCAAAAGTTTCATCTATAATTTTAGGAATATCTGCAGTGTAACTGAGTTTTGAGTTCAAATCAATTTTATGCTCTTTTTTTCCTCCATGTAGACAGTATACCCACAATTTTATAGTGTGTGTTTGTAGTCAACATATATTTAATGATATTAAATCATCTTTTTCTATATATGTTTGCTACACGGATTCCTTTTATTCATTGTTAACTTTTATTATGACAATACGCAAGCATTAAAAAAAATTAAAAATGGCACAGCTTATGGAAATAAGCAGCCTTTGCCTTCATACCACTACCTCACCCTGTAACTTGTGACTTTAGACAAAACTGTTTTCAATTTGTCAGCTCTTTCTACTTCTAATTAATTACATATTTCTACTTTAAATTTATATTCCCATTTCTTAATCTTTCTATTTTTTATTTTATTTTAATGGTACATTTCAGATATGCATAGTAATAACATTCATCCTAGAGAATTTGTACCAGTACATGATATATCATATTACAAAGCTACTGCAACAAAAACAGTGTGGTACTGGCAAAAAAAAAAAAAAAAAACAGGACTTGGGACCAATGGAACAGATTGGAAGATACAGATTCTTGACTGAGAAGTGCTTTGTGTTGTATAAAAATATCAATGCTTCATAATTATGTAGTGTTTGATTTAAATGTTACAACCTTGTGACGAAGAAAGCCATATTTTTACCAGCTGTTTGTTTTACACAAAGGCAACAAAGACACCCAAAGTATGTGTATCCAAAGTCATTTTCTTAAGCTTGGAGGACAGTGCTGTCTTCCCTTTCTGGCTTTTAGTGCCTTTCCATACACGTTACTTCTCTCTCCTTTACTTGTGTTGGACTGATTTATACATGATCAGACAGAATCTAGAGATGATTCAAAAATTTGAAAATATTCTAGATTTTCATCGAGGCCCAGACTGAATTGAATGAAATAAATATGAATATATTCACTTCAGTGTTTTCTGGAATGAAGAAAACTTTTAAGATCAAAATAAAAATTTTTGACATATGCAAAAATTCCAGTAGGATTTTATAGTTTGAAAACCAGGAAGGACAATTAATGTGGACAAGGGAAATTACAAAATTATTCTCAATATTCAGAAAGTGAGTATTACTTAGTGTATTAAACTCAATTAAATCATTTCTAATGTTATTTATATTAATACATTGCTGGTAACTATGGTTTCCTAGTAAGTACAAATTTTGTAAAAATTATTATATTAGAAATATAGAATTATAATCACTAAAAAGTGAAAAGGAAGCAAGGAACGACATATTCTTGCATTTTATTTTAATTAATTAGAATTAAGTAAGGAGAGCTATATACTTCTTTTATACATTTCATAAAATATTGAGATTCTTTGTTAATGTACCAGGAAGAAATACTTGTAGTTAGTATTTAAAGTGTTATCTAGCTATAAAGCCACATGTCATTCTAGAATTATGAAATTTCCTATTTTAAATATTATTGATTTTATTGCTTAATATTTTAATGAATTAGAGGGAAGAAACATTTTTGACACATGTATTTGTGTATGCATTTAGTGATGATAGTGCAAAACAGGCCCCCGGTGTGCTTTCAAACAACCCAAACACGCAGTCTCTTTAGCACAGTGAGAGCCGCCTCGCACCTGTGCCCTACTGCAGTCTCCGTGCTGGCCTAACTCTGGCTGTGACATTCTGAGCTTGTGATTGCAAAGGAAAAGCAGTAAGAAGTGGACCAGGGCAGACAGCAGAGAGCCAATGGCATCTGTGAATGGTGTTGCCCATCCTGTCTAGATTTGGTTCTCACAGTGAGAGAGCTATTAGTGAAATTTCATCACCAGTGGTTCTACCCAGAAAGAAAGAATACAAAACTACAAAGGAATCTTGTAAACATAACATATACATAAATATGTGTGTGTGAGTGTGTTTGTGTATGTGTGTATGTGTGTGTTCGCTCTTGGAAACAAAAAATATAAATGGAAGCTAAGACAATTGACAGTTATCAACAGATAAAACCCTTAATAATAGTAAAGACATATTTTTACCCCAATGCATCCACAAATACAGTTAAGTCAATAAAATTTCAATATTTTAAATTAATATACACTCCAGCCAGTAAGAAAAATAGATTGTATACCAACAGCCCATTTTTTCTTTGACTTAGTTTTTATTTATCTTCCTTTTTTAGTATATAAAATATATACATTTAACATTTATGCAATGCCATCAATAAAATGCCAGTTTTATCTTCCCTCCTGGGTATGAATACTCCTTCACTCATTTAAGGATATGAATTATACAAGCCACGACTCTTCTTTCTCTATTACATAGGATGCTGGCTTGTCTTTTGTATTTGTAATCTGTATGCTGAATAAATTCGTGTGTTTCCTTCCTTTGAAGAGGCTACATATTTCATACATATGTGGCAGTTGTAGGTACATGTCTGCTGTAGGTACAACTCATATTCACCACAAGTAATTACATAGAAAGGGTTATAGTGAGCAAAGTGAGTTGATAAAAATGGTAATGCAGACTCTATATTTATTCATTTGCAATGATTTCCACATCAACTTCACTCAGTTTATAAATCTAAACATTAGTTCTCTTGCTGTCAGCACTTCAAACTCCACCTGGGATCAGTCAGCCAAGCTGTGCTTTCTGCCTCCTAGAATCATCGTGCAAAATAAAGATTCTACATTTGGAATGTGGCTGACAGGTTGGTTGATGATGCACCAGACAAAAAGGAAGGCACTTTTTCTCCTCAGCTGTATAAGCTCCTCTGTTTCACAGGCTTATTTCTTTAGTAAGGAAAGCAGATGTGACTTAAGGAACAGAGACAAGGAAGTAGAGAATGGGGAAAGAGACATCATTTCATAAGCATATTTTAAATTTCAACAAAAATTTCAGCCTTTCTTATAAAATACTTAATTTTCCTGAAGATCAGTAACTAATTAGCTCTATTATTTTTATTCCTGAAAGAAAAAGAAAAAACAAATGCAAGTTTTGCTTATTTTGTATATTTAAATGAGGGATGTGACATGAAATAAATTGGAGATTATTTACTAAATAATCAGTTTTGCTCATTTTATAATTATTTTCCTTAAACAAGCTCATTTTTTTAACATTCAAAGATTTTTTTCCATAGCACCATCCTTGGTGAAATTTATCAAGCTGTTTATCTTGAACATGATAGTTATGTGTTACCCATCGCTGGGGTCCAAAAGATTAAATTAACCAGATTATTTTCTGCTTTAAGCCTTTAACAGCTATTTGTGCATACATTTCTTTTCTATTAATGTTTACATTTCACAAAAATGTTACCATTAAAATATGGCATTTATCTTTTACTAATCATCCCTAATGTTTTTAAAAAAAAGAATTTTAGAAGTAAAGAAATGGTCAGAATTAAATTCCTAGCTTCTTGTACATCAAAGAGCCAGACTTTGCTACACAGAAGTCCACCTTACTGTGGATTTGTTGGATACCCATAATTTTTTAGAGCTATAACAATCAGTAGATTGCTTATATACAAAACAACTAGAAACGCAATGTACTGAAATTTTAGGTATCTTTGCACATGGGTTTAGCACACCTGTGCATAGAAGTGATTTGGTAAAGGAACTATTTCATTTATGTATTAAAGCTGACTTTTAAATCACTCTTTATGCTGTTTCTGCTCTTCTCTCAAATACAAGCTAATCTGTTTGTTTAGATTAAGCAGCAGGTCAAATCAAGTATGGAACAAGAGTCTGAGCAGCTGAGGAGAGTTGAAAGTTACCCTGCTGTAAAGGAGGGGAAAAGAGATAAATACGAATGGAATTTCTACAATTTGTACTTATATTTCCTTCACTGTTCTGCTTACTACACCAAATAAATGCAGCCAGGCTATTTCATATTATATTTATTTTTAATTTATTAACTTCATATTATATTTAACTTATTAGATGTATTTTACAATTTCTATTTACCTATAAAATTTTACTGTGTAATTTATTAAATGTTGAAAGCATGTTCCCTCACCCAAGAAAGACATCTTCATTTTAAAACAGGAAAACATAGTCATCTATTAATGTATCTTATAGGGCTCATTGCTTTGCACTGACCATTTGGAAAGCCAGTTTATTAAACTGTTATTCTGGGCTATGTCCTCAGCTTTTAATAGAGCAAATTCAAAGAATATAAAACAAAAATAATGCTCTCATAATTGAATCAATGAGGAATCTATTGAGGAGTTCATTGACATTGTCATGGATTATCCACCTCCCTGGTTTCTTATACACTGAGGTTCTTATGATAGCACCCTTTTTCATCCTTTCTCTCTTTTAAACTGCCAAAATTCAGGGTATGTTAGTGGCTGTATCTAACAGATGCAAACTAACCCAATCCATAAACTGATACTTTTTGAATCATAGTATTAATGAAAATTTAAAAAAAAAACAAATTCTGACTGCCTTGGTTAAAAAAATAGGTATTAGTGATGGGTGGGATGGACCAACCCCAAATTAATAATAAACATGTGCTGAAGGAGTGGAGAAATAAATACTTAATTACCAATAACTTTAACAACTTGTAGGAATGATCCTTTCTGATCAATGTTTACTTCATCCTCAAAAGAGTTTAACTAGGTATCTATCTCAGGCAAAGTTTTAATATGTATTGTAGGGGGTACTACAATGGACAAAGCATAATATAACATTAATAACTGACCTATCACACAATTTGTATAATTACCATCTTAAAGTAGACTGAAAGTACAATAAAACAGATCAACATAAAGGAAGTGTGAGTATAATTTCCAGTTATCCCTTGTTTTCACTAATGAATATCTCCCAAAGAATAATTAATATAAACTCTTGATAAAAGCTACCACTTACTTACTAAGACTATGGATTACTTTCTAGATACCGGGCACTTTCTTCTGTTTCTTCTGGTTCACACAACAATCAGCGAGAAAAGCATTTTTATTTTCATTTTGTAGAAGAGGAAATGCAGGCTCAGAGAGGTTAAGAAAGTAACTTTTCTCAGGCATACAGTGAATCGGCTCTAGATCCATGTGTCTCCATGTCTCCCTTGCTTCACACTGCTGCAGGAATGGAGCCTGCTGCGGCCCTGCCTCTGCTTCTTTTCTCTTTCTGCAGCCAAGGCCTCTTCACCTGGCATTTACAGGCTCACCAGGCCTCACTAATGCCACCCAGTCCCTTTCTCTAAAAAGGGGACATTTAGGAGACTCTAATTTGCCACCTTTGCACTCAACTCTGAGTTACTTCCAACGTGTTTGTGAGCGAAGCAGGAAGGAGACTCCTGGGCTTCTCTAAACTCTGTCTCCACATCATAATTTTCACCTTCATGCTCACACCCATGCTTCTGTTTAGTGTGTCTGGTCATCTGGTCCCTGAGACTTTGGGCCTGGCTTGGCCTGGCCACCCCTTTCTCTCACATGGAACTCGTCCCCTGAAGAGCCAGGAAGGAGTCTGAGGCACTGCTGCCTGGTGACAGTTCACTGCCTTTGTGGACAAGAGACCTCTGAGGACAGCTTCCAACTCAGCCTCACCCTCATCAACTTACAGCTCAGACGTGTTGGCTCCTGTAAATCTCTGAATTTGGGCATGTTTTCCTGAAGGATTTGGCATCAACTGTTCCCTCTTTCTGAGTACTTTTCCTCACTCTTCCTTTGTGCTCTGGGTTTGTTCCTATTTAAGGCTTGATGTTTGTATCACCTTCTCCAGGAAGTTGTCCCGTGCTTACTAATGCACTTTAGTTCACTTCTCAGTCTCCTTACTAGGCTAAGAGCAACTTTGGGGCCATCATCATTGCATCTCTAGCAACTGAGCTGGTGCCAGCACATCATAGCGCTTAACAAATATTTTTCTTCCATTCATGTAAAGCTACTTACAAGGCAATTTACAAGAACTCTAAAAATCAAACAAGCAGTACTTGTATGACACTGATCTCCAGTTCTGTATTCCTTGATATGGTAATTTTCTTCTTAATGTAGTATTTTTATATATTACTTACTCTCATGAATCTTTTAGGCAGCCATGAGAATTTTAGTTGCAGTACATGAGAATTCGAAGACCCCTACTGGGAGAACTATTTGAATCCTAGTAATTGCTAGGACTTGGAGAGTACATTAGTGTGATTTGCAGATGAGGAAAGTGGAATCTAGACTAGTGTTAGATACTTTTATGAGGCGCCTCAGATAATGGAAGATTTATGATTATGTTTAGGTAATGTTTCCACTGAGTCAGAATGTCAACACTTGGGATATGTTGCTGATTAAGATGATTCTATGTCTATGAGTCTTATGAATGATAAAATATTTCTCCTTAGAAATTATAAAAATCATTTAAGTAAATGTATTCCTTGTGGAAGAGGAATCTGTTTTGCACATAACGGAAATAGTAAAAGTCACAGACTACATTATTGTGTAATCTGGGAGATAGCAGAGTTACAGGTACTACTGTGGACAGGTTACCTGCCACTACTCAGTGTTCACAGATCGGCTGCTGGTTTGCTGTATCATAGAGCACTGCTGTTAGAGAAGGGAAAGAAGCTTTGACCAAAGGGCCAACATCCCAGAGAGGTAAGGAGAGTCTCAGGTGGAACGGGACCATTGCAGAAGGTTCACAACAATCCATCCACAGTGAGGAGGGTGTGTCCTTGCTCACTTTCTCAATGATTAAGTACTAGCTATCTGGGTTTTTTCTGGTTTTTTGTTTTGTTTTGTTTCTTTTTCACTTTGTGGAAATCTACTACAGAGTTGCCATTCTTTATTTGTGGAAAAGAATGATTTCTCTGTAACATGTTGAATTTATATTCCTTTAGGCTAATTTGCACACAGAGAATGCTTTTTGAAGTAAACAATTCCTGACTACATTATTGGAAGAAAATTGAAGAGAAAGTCCAAGCTTTCTGCTACACATGGGCCAACACTAACATTTACCGCATTCACTCATTCAGCAAAACTTTAGAGATCTGGATTATGTCAGGCATTATGCAGTCACTGGAGATATTAGAATTCTGCAGTGAACAGCAAACGAGGTACCATTGCTGCTTCCAAAGGCCCTTACAGTCACAGGAAGGGACAGTAGAGGCAATCGGCTACTATTAAGCAGGATCAATTCTTCCTTTTGATCCAATTTTCATTCTGGATTCTTTAGGCAAAAATACCCCTTCAAGGATAATAAAAAAAAAACAAGATCCTTTCTTTCACCTAGCTCTTTAATTTTCTTTTTAAATAAAATGATAGCTCTCAGCTGGTATCTGCAGTTCCCTGGCCATCGGTGAGGTAACATTAATAAATTGCTACCCTGCAGAGAAACTTGGGCACATGTGAGTACTTTCATTCTGCTCGCATTCCCTGTGAGACCTCTGGGCTTATATGAATTCACGAATAAAACAGGAGACATTTCATTCTTGAATGAACTCAGGAGAGGTAAATTAGCCTCCACATTTTATACATTTGAATTACTCTTTAGTCTTCGGTAAACTATGAAGGGAAATATATTTCATCCCATGCAAATACATATTCAACCTCCTTTATTTAATTGAGTTCATGAGTCAGTCTCCTATTCTGTTTTTATTTACTTATTTGGTAGTTTTGTGGAAATTTCTGTTTTCTAGCCACCTTAAAATCCTTGTTCAGATTAAGATCAACATCTGAGACTAGAATTTAAACCCCTGAAAAGGTAGTGAGTAAAGAATCTTTAATTTATGAAACTGAACAAGTTGACTTATCCAAACATCTCTAGGGTTTTAATGGGGGATATCTATAATTCTCTGAATTGTATTCCTTTCACAGTGATATTTTGTAATTCCATTCTATTACCCTTGCTTAACATTAATGAGATAAAAAGATCACATTATGGCGATTGATGTTCTTCAAATTGAATGCACGTTTCCATGTACAAAGCTGTCTGCTAATTTAAAAAACATAGTGTGTAACATAGAATCATGACCATGGTCATCACTCAGCTGGGACCAGATAGCATTTTTTATCTATTCATTGGATTTAACAAGGCGTGAGATGGAAGCAGAATACAAAGTGTGGGTAGATTATCCTGTATCCCTTCTTTTGGCCAATTCTTGGCAATCTCAGCAAGGAAACTGAGGCTTCATGTTTCCATGGAAATAAACCTCAAGGTCAAAGGGGCATATGGGAGGTCAGACAATGACAAAGGAACATCTGAGAGGCCATCTGGATGAGTGACCTGACATAATTACTCATTAATCCCACTCTGGGGAACAATAGTGCTGGCAGAGAGTGTGTTTGGGCTTTGATCGTGGTCTGGGTGATCTCATGGGGAAGAGGGAAAAAAGCCCCACTTGGTAACTAAGCAGATTACCCCGGCATGCTGTTAACTAAAGACAGGGTGGCCGAGGAGGCCAGTGGGATATGCATTTTACATATTAGACTACATTTCCCTTTACTTACCACAGGCCCCTCTAGGGCCATGTGGCTTTCAGATTAGCTTCTGGGGTAGCATTTTTTACAGTTTACAATAGAAAGAGAGCAAGAGTCCCAAAATACATTGCTTAAAATTCTCAGGCAACAGATGGGAAGATTGCTGGAGAGCCAACGGCATTAGCCAGCTTGGTTTACAGGTGTCAATATTTACTAAGCAAAGTTTGCCAGGGTGCCTTTTGGGAAAAAGCAGAGAGAATAGTTAATCAGTAAAACAATAGCAATCATCCTGTTGTCTGTTTTTAGAAGAATGGTTAGAATTATAAGTTGTCTCAAATGTAAGAAATACTCATCAGCATCTGTCTTTCACTTAGGCTCTTCTTTTTCATGTTTATTAGTTTTAGCTGACTTTGATCAGCTGCCCCTTACATATAGCTAGAATCCTCCCATTTGAAAGGCTGGTGATATTTTGGGATTGATTGTGTGCATTTTTGTAAGATGTGAACATGATAGCAGTCTTTATAAATGCATGTATTTGGCAACTTCTGAAACCACCCTCTGGTCCCCAGAGATGACTGATTATACTTGCTGTGTAAAGAATGGTGGCCAGATGAAGAAGTAAATATATTAGTCCAAAGTCTCTTTATTAGAACAGCTTTTGAATAATGAAATTTAAAAGTCATTGTGAGCTTTTAAAATTTAAAATCTAAATCTGATTAATGATTTGGCTGTTATGGCAAACTATACATGAAGTCATAGAAAGAGCACTGGACCGAGTCAGGAGATCAGGCATGTTCTTGTCCTGACTCTAAAATTAATTGGGAGTGTAATCATTTCATGTATAGTTATTTATAAAATGATACTTGAACTCTATCAAGGATAAAATATATATTTTGTCCAGCAAGTCGATTATAATAGATTTGTAAGACAAGATTTAGTGGGACAGTGATATTCTCTGCCTTTGATATGGGAAGAGAAATGGCAACACAGGTCCTAAGTAAGTATTTCTCTAAAGTTGATTATTTTATATACTCTTCCAGTTCTAATTTTAAGAAATTTTGGAGGAGACTATATTAATGCTTTACAAACTGTAAAGTGTGGCACAAATTATTATTATCATTGTTAATTGTTAGAAGTAGTAATAACAGAATAGTAGCAGCATAGGACTCTTGCCTTAGATGTGGTTGGGAATTTATAGTACATGCTTGCAAAAATCAAATTAGCTTACTTTTAAGTAGTTAGTCAATATTTACAGTTTCTCAAGTAGAATGTGGATGTTTAAGCTATAGGAACCACAAAAAAAGTAAGATGCCAAATCAATGATGAACATAACCAATGACTATAAAAGAGCATCATAGACAATTGCTACTTAGTCTTTCTTCTTCTCCCCATTGGAATATGAATTTTGAAAGCACATGTCAAGACCTTTATAGAGTTATGTTGATACTGAGTTGACTAATAACCTTAAGTGGCAGCTCAGAGGGCTAGAAATGGATAATATGAGAATGTATCTATATAAGTTTTAAGTCATGAGGAGAAGTATGGAATACACAAATTTCTGGGTTGCTTTCAAGATCCATTTCACTGAAGATAAAAATGAAAATGGCTGTGCAAGATTTCGCTCCTCCTCCTTGTTCCTTCAACCTATTGTATTAGAGGTCTGTTTCTCTGCTGTGATGTGGTAAATCACATGAGTGATTTTCTCAAGCATTCTCACTGATGCATAAGATTTCTGATCTCCCCTCTGTGATAAAAAGAATTTAAAATTATCACAAAATATAATTAGAGTTATCATAATAAATAGAGTTATTCAAAGTGATATCATAATACCTTTAATTATAAAATATCTATAAGTGAGAATTTTACAAAGGGAGCTTCAATTATTGCAAAAATTTTTATACTCAATTTCCACTAAAAGCTTGTTTGTTCTTATGAGTTTTCCTGATCACAGTCACATTTAAAAATAAGAATTTGGGAAATGCTGAGTTGACTTCTATAAAGAAGTCAACTTATATTGCCTGATGTGCAGCTGTTTCAACTCATTGCTAGAGAAGTTTGTGAGTACATGACAATGTGCCCGGCATCCTTGAGAACCAGAGTGTACCACTCTGAGCACCTCTTCTTCTATATAATAAAATTATTTCTGGTGTAAATAGATGTCAAATTGGTTTATCTGTTGGAAGATCATTACTGTAGCATCTAGTCAGCCATTTTGCTCTCCATCCAAGAAAACAGTGAGAAAATGACCAGAGAGCCTTGCTTTCCCACAGATAAGCCTAGGAACAGTCTCTACTGAGAGTAGGGTCAGCGACTAGAAGGCTATCTTCAGATGGAATTCACCCTTGAATTTGGGACAAGGTCAGGAGGCTGAAGGCACCCATCTATAGAACACTGGAAAACTTTTCTATGAACTAGAAATGAGACTAAGATCTAAAAAGGAATCTAAGGAATCTAAGGGTGTAAGGAATCTAAGGAATCTAAGGGTCTAAGGAATCTGTATAAGAGGAAGCAAAACCAATAAGAAGGGACAAGTTATTCTTGAACAAGATTGAACAAGTTCACAGGAGTGCTCATACACACAGCTGATTCTTCCAGCTTGTTAAAGACAAGCTTCAACATGCCTTACTTGTTAAAGACTTTCCTTTCTCCAATGGTTTCATTGCTGCTTCTATCAAAAACCAAAATAAAATTTAAAAAAAAGCAACTGATAATATTGTTTTGCAGATAACCCATCTTAGCTGAGTTGAGGCAGTAGTACTGGTGGGAAGAGAAAGACATGCATCAGGAAGTGCAGATGTTGATATAACTGGTAGTGATTCTTTTCTTGCAAGACCACAAAAGGGCTAATTCTGTTATACTGAGTAAGTTGAAGAGGTATATAAATACTAAAACATAACCAAAACCAGGATCACAAGACAGGGAAACATACACTAAATAAAGAGATCCCCTCAGTAGCTACAGAGTTTTTCTGTCCTAACTGATCCTCAACCCTCAGCACAAAAACAATAGAAATATGTGAAAACAAGTCAACAAGGTGCCTCCAAAAACTTTCAACTCCCCAAAAGCTGATCTCAAGGGCATTGAATTGGAGAGAGTCACAGACAAAGAACTCAAAAACCAAATCGTTAAAATGTTTGAAGAGATCAAAGAAGAAACAAATCCATAGATGTTCAGTCAACTCAAAGAGGATATAAACAAACAAATAATGAATTTAATTAATAAAATGTTGAATGAGCTTTAAAATGACACAAAAGTTGATTGAATTTAGCAAAATTTTACAAAATATGAATGACCATTTTAGTAAAGAATTAAAGATTATTAAAAGTAATCAAGCAGAAATCTAGGATATAAAAATTTAATTGAAAGTATGGGCAGCAGAAATTACCAATATGAGGAGAAAGTGTCAGAACTAGAAACTAAGGTCATAGATCATGTATTTAATGATGCCCTAAAAACAATAAGACATCATGGAAACTGGTTCCAATGGCTGCTAATGACTCAAGAAAAGAAAATAAACTAATACTTATAGGACTTAAGGAAAGATAGGAAGAAGACATAAAAGTCACACAAAATTTATTCACTGAAATCATAGCAGAAAAATTTCAAATCTAGGGAAAGAACTCAATATCTAAGTAAATGAGATATATAGAACTTCAGATGGCTGTTACCCTCATAATCCAAATCCTACAAATTCACCACAGAAAATATTAAAATCTGTTAGAGAAAAATATTAAGAAACTTATAAAGGCAAGGCTATCAGAATAACAGCAGATGTCCCAACACAAAATTTGAAGACCAAGAGAACTTGGAACAATTTTTCAAGTCCTAAAAGAAAACAACTTTTAATCCAGATTGATTTATCCTGCAGAAATATCTTTCAAATGTGATGAACAAGTGCTTTCCATGAAAAAGGGCACCTCAAGAAATTCATGACTGGGGCTGGGGATTTAGCTCAGTGATTAGAGTGCTTGCCTTGCAAGCACAAGGCCCTGAGTTCAATTCCCAGCACCAAAAAAAAAAAAAAAAAAAAAAAAAAAAAAAAAAAAAAAAAAAAAAAAAAAAAAAAAAAAAAAAAAAAAAAAAAAAAAAAAAAAAAAAAAAAAAAAAA
>PVJO010011225.1:0-60511 GCA_004026905.1 Hystrix cristata
GCTATCTAGCTATTCTTTGCTCTGGGGATCAAACCTGAGGTCTCATGCATACTAACTATGCTCTCTCCTCATGCTATCCTTTGCTTGATGAGTTAATACAAATCAGTTGACCTTTGAAATACCACATACAGTAGAACAGCTTTTCCATTTTATTCTTTGTACTGGAGATCATTTTGTTTCTAGCCTAGCCTAGATATAATATCTATTTAACTTTTCTAGTCCTCAGTTTCTTCATCTGAATATTAGTCAACAACACAAAGTAGGACAATAATATCACTTCTGAGTGTGTTATTGTGGGGATTAAATAGGTTTCTATACAGAAAGCAATCAAAACAATCCCTGACACATGGTAAATGTTAGGTATTTTTATTCCCACTACTAATTATGAAGCATCTATTTTAGCAATAAGCTAAAAGAATATTTTAGAGGTAATGAGACCAAAGTTTAGGGAATTTTCCTAATTTCCCTATAAGTAAGGGGTGGACCCTGTGTCAGCTTGAATTGAAAGGAGCCTTGGGCAGCATGGATTTAGATATGGACCAGGCTAGGACATCTGGCTGAGCCCTCACCATCTCTAGTTTTGAGACATCCCCAGTCATCCCTAGATATCAGGAAGCTGTGATTGTTTCTTCCTCTGTAAGATAAGAATAATATTTGGCTTACGGTATTGTAAAAATTGATTGAATAAGATCAAATGCAGTGAGATAACATATGTAAAGGATGTGGCATATAGCCAGCATTCAGTAACACAAACCCCCAGGTTTATGCAACAGTGGCCTTAAATTTTATCTCATTCTGACATAGTCTGTGTAGGTGATGGGCAAGTAGATCCGTGTCGTCTTCTCTGTTCTAGCCTAATAACCCTGGGAGCAAGCTAGGACTGAACTCCCAAGGCTCTTTTTACACTGTAATCATAGGGGTCCCTTTGCAGAACCTTTAGAAGTATTTGGACTCCACATGAGATACTTGGTGTCCATAGATAATCCTGACATGCAGAGTAGCCCCTGCCCAAATGGGAAGCCCTAGACCTGCTAGAAGAGGGTCACAGCTGACACGCAACCCTTAACAGTGACCTTCTCCGAATGCTGGGTTGTCTCCTCGCATCGGTCAGACTTTTTCCAGGGCTGTGCTCTGGATATTAATGAGTGATCAGGGGTGGGTGCCTGCAAAAGGGAGCCTACAGAAATGAGGCTCTCATCTGTACAGTCAAGCACCATTTCTATTTGGAAAGAGTATTAATGAGATCTGGATAAGAATCAGACACCAGGAAAGGACAGCTGCTGGAAGAGGCCATTTTAATTGTATAAAAGACTTACACATGATATTCAGAAAGTCCTTGTGCAATTTTAAAAAAGTAATCAAGTTATAGAGATAATAAACAATTTATAAATGATATTTTAAAAATAAATGTAGTTTCAAAAAGGAAATGTATTGAGTAGCCAATACAAATTTTTTTGAGGTTAAGCATAGGAAAATTTATTAGCAAATAGGAATAAGTCCTGAGAGGTGGGAGGGGTATTGGGGCAATGTAATGCCCCAATACGCATATTTTAAAATGCTCAACCTTGGTTATGATTGAAAGAAAGCTAACAAAATAATGTACCACTTTCTACACATCTCCTGTCAGAATAGAAAAAGTACAAATAAATGTAGCCTTTCTCATATAGCTGATGGTTTAAATGTATATATTTTTCGGTACTAGAGATTGAACCCAGAGTCTTCACACTGAGATACAGCCCTGAGCCTTTTTTTTTTTTTGAGACAGGGTCTCACTAAATTTCCCATGTTGGGCTTGAACTTGTGACCCTCCTGCCTCATGCATAAGCCTTTTAAACTAGAAATGCTGCTTCTAGGAATTTATACCATAGGTGTACACCTCCAAATCAGCAACAGTACTAGCACATTTATTGCAATCTTGTTCAAAATGACGAAGAATCCAAAGCAACTTCAAGATTCATTTATAGGGGCCTGCTTAGGTTATAAAATATTAGAGTGTGATATTATGTGCTACTGACAGGTCAAGATAGATATTTATATCCTGAGGTAAAAAGATGTCCAATAGGGGTTGGTTATTTGCTCAGTGGTAGAGCGCTTGCCTGGCAAGCACAAAGCCCTGAGTTCAATCCGCAGCACGCACACACACATTATATATTTTTAAAATATATAACAAAACCCATTATATATTTTTAAAATGTATGTTTATCTGTGATGTATGTTAACTTCTCTGTGACTCAGTTTTCTCCTCTGTAAAATAGGCATCATAATACCTAATTTATAAGTTTTGCGAAGATGACATGAGCTAGCATTTGTGTAGAACGCTTAGAACAGTGATGGACAAAGCTGGGTGTGGTGGTCCCAGCACTCTGAAAGATTTGGAGGAGAATTCCAAGTTTGAGCCCAGCCTGGACAATGTAGTGACTCAGTGAGACCCTGACTCAGAAAAGAAAAAAATAAAAATGGGCTGCAGCCGTAGCTCAGAGCAAAGGCCCTTGGTTCAATCTCCAGTACCACAAAAAAAAGAAACAATGTTATTTGTTTGCTATCATCATTATTATTATTTTGTATAAAACATATCACACAGTTTACACTCCAAACTATGATAGATTACTTTGAAAAGCAGATCAGTCTCTGTAGTGTAAACTACATTTAGTTATCATGTTTGCCTCAAATGTGAACAGTCCCTGGTTCAAAACCAGACAGAAGTCTTTCCAAAGAGAGAAGTGGAATTAGCTTTGGAGAAGGGGTGGACGAGAGCAGACAGGGACTTATGTTTCTTGGAGTGTGTATTTCCACCTACCTCTTTATAATGAGCAGGCCTAGAAAAACAATACAAGAATAAACAAACAACAAAAGGAATGAGCAGGCCTGTTCCCTGATCAGTCACTGTGTGAGGAAAATGACAGCTCTGGTTTGCTGTGCTAGTGGAGACCTGCAGAAGGAGGTTCCACTGAGGCAGGGAGGCTGAAGAAGGGTGACAGTGTGGGAGAAGGCTAGGATGCGGGTAGATTCCACCCTGGCTGCTGAACCGGGAACCTAACTAAAGATTGAAGATTTTTAAATTGTACAAGAACCTTATGAAGGCTAACAGTTTCTGGACTTAGCCTTTTTACAATTCACTAGGTTACATTTATACTAAAAAAAAATGATTTGTGTTTAACTTGACTTTTGAATAAAAACTACAGGAAGTTATTGCTCAAAGTGCCAAAACAGACATTTAAAAGAAATGGGTAATTTTTCTAATAATTATAAAATAAAAATGTTGATGTTCTATAGAGACTACTGATTTCTTTTTTTGTGTGTGGGGGGTGGTGCTGGGGATTAAACTCAGTGCCTTCCACTTGTTAGACAAGCACTCTACCACTTGAGCTAAACCCCCAAACTCTAGAAACTACTAATTTCTTTTCAACTAATGTTAATACCTCTGTTTTCCACTAAAAAAAGTCAAACAGCCAAAGTAAATGTAACATTTATGAGTTATTTGTAACTTTTTATTTATTTGTTTTTGGCTGTACTGGGGGTTGAACCCAGGATTTTTGCACTGAGCTACATCCCCAACCCCTTTTTTAAATTTTTTGACAGGATCTCTCTAAGACTGGGCTTGAACTTGCATTCCTCTTGCCTCAACCTCCAGAGTGCTGAGATTAAAGGTGTGAGTTATTTTTTAATCAGAACTTTATGACATAGGCCTTAAGACAATAAGACATGTACACCAAGCTAAGCCCATCTGTGTGTTACATGATAAACCTTAGAATAAGGTTTATTGCATATGCCTTAGACACAGCAGTACAGAGTACAGAGAGGTTACTGTGCATCTGGGAAGCCCTAGAATCAGAATTGGGAGCAGTGGTGTTTCTGTTATGCTGCTCAGCATGACTTTCTTTTTTTTTTTTTCCCCCAGCATGACTTTCAAACTAGAATTTTTTTCTTTTTGGTTTGAGGAGGGAACCTAGGGCCTGGTGCATGTTAACCACACAGTCTGCTACCAAACTATATACCAGCTCTAAAACTGTAATTTTTTTAACTAGAAATTTTAGTGAAATATAACGCCATATAATTCATCTATCTTAAGTTTATAATTTGTGGTTTTTAGTATATTCAGAGTTGTACAGTCATCACCACAATCAATTTTACATTTTTCTCACTTTTCAGGAAAAAAAACCCATATCCATCCTCCTTCCTCACTGGGGCTGTGGCTAGGGAACCACTAATCTACCTTTTGCCTCTATAGATTTACCTATTCTGGAATTTTATATAAGTAGAATCATACAATATGTGGTCTTGTATGCCTGAGTTCTTTAACCTAGCATGATATTTTCAAAGCTCATACATGTTATGGCAGAGTGATGATTGTTTATCCATTCATCAGTTAATGGATATTTGGGTTGATTCACTTTTTGGTTATTGTGGAGTATGCTGCTACAAACATTCATGTGCAAGTTTTTCTGTGGACATGTTTTTTGGGTTTTGGTTTTGTTGTTGCTGTTGTTTTTGGTGGTACTAGATATTGAATTTGGGCAACTTGGGGCCCCCTCACTGAGCTGCATCCCCAGCCCATTTATTTTTTTTATACATACATATATAAGCTTATTTATATATGTACATATGTGTGTGTATTTACTTATAGATATAAATTCATATATTTATTTATTTATTTATTTATTCATTTTTGAGACAAGGTTTCACTCTATAGTTCAGGTTGCCCTTGAACTCACCATATAGCCCAGGCTGGCCTTGAACTTGTGGCGATCTTCCTGCCTCAGCCCCCTGAGTGCTGGGATTCCAGGCTTGCGCTGCCATCCCCAGCTTATAATTTTTTTAATTTTGAGATAGGATCATGCTAAGTCTCTAAATTGTCCAGGCTAAGCGGTCCTCCTCCCTCAGTCTCCCAGAGTGCTAGGATTATAGATCTGTGCCACCAGGCCTGGCTTTTGTGTATTTTTATTGATTTTATTTTTTATTCATTCACTCATTTAGTGGCTCTATGGATTGAACCTAGAGCTTTACATGTACTCTACCATTGAGCTATATCCTCAGCCCTTTTTAAATTTATTTTAAGACAGGCTCTCACTAAGTTGCCTGGGTGGCCTTGAATTTATGATCCTTCTGCTTTAGCCTTAAAATCGTCAGCTGAGATTATAAGCCATGTACTCAGTTTATTTTTATTTTTAATTGACACATATTATGGGGGTACAGTGTGATAATTCAGTACATGTACACATTTACACACACGCGTGTGCACACACAAATGAAATTGTAGACTAATTCGGAAACTGCGTTTAACCTTCTGAAGAACCACCAAACTGTTTTTCAAAGTGGCTGCACACTCTCACCAGCAGTGTCTGAGGTATAAGGGTTCCTTTTTCTTTATATCCTCACCAACACTTGTCAGACTATAATTCTCATGTTTCTATCCAGTTTACAGATGCACAAACAACTGAAACAAAAGCTTTATAAAAGAATATTAAACTACACTATGTGTAATGCATTGTGACATGTCCTATTGTATTCCCTTTTTTTTTTCCCCATTATAACAAACAGGGCCTGGGGGTATAGCTCAATGGTAGAGTGCTGGCCTGGCATGTTCCAGGCCCTGGGTTCAGTCCCCAGCAAACAAACATGCTGGTTCCTACCACTAAATGGATTTCACAACTCACTAATTGTGACCTGAAGTTAGAAGAACACTAGGCTATTGTAACCTCTTCATTTTATACAATAGGAAGGCAAGGCCCAGACAGGTGGCTTGTTAGGGTCACACTGCTAATTAGTGGCAGATTCAAGATTACAGCCCAAGTCTTTTGGCTGCCTGCTTTAACCTTAGTATCAATATATTACAGTAGCTTTCCTTTTCAATATTGGTATTACAGTGGCCTTCCCTTTTTTGTACTGATGATCAAACCCAAGGGCATTCTACTACTAAGCTATAACCCCTGCCCATTTTTATTTTTTATTTTTCTTTGGGGGAGGGCAGGGCCTCACTAAATTGCTTACATAAGCCTCCAATTTTACTCTTCTCTTGCCTTAGCCTCCTGAGTAGCTGGGATTACAGGCATGCACCACTATACCTGGCTGTTTGTATGTTTTTCTTAAACATAATTTTTAATAGCAATAAACTAGACTAGAGGGGAAAAAAAGAATGAAAATAATCCAACTTTTTTCTTTTTTCATAATGGGGATTGAACACAGGGCCTCACACATGCTAGACAAGCACTACCTCTGAGCCACATCGCCAGCCCCAGGAATTTTATTATCACGAACTATTCTAATAGTGATTTTATACCATCTGAGCAGGGAAGTTCTGGGTGAACCCAGGTGATGGGCATTGAATTAGGCAAATCAAATTAATCAGTGTCCCAGATTCAATTTGTCCAAACCTCAGTCTACTTTTTAAAGGGCAGCCATTTTCCTTATTGAATGGCAGTATTTGCCCAATTTGAATGGCAATATAAAGTTCCAAAGTGGGCAATATAAAAATATTTTATGCTGCTCTTCTCTATTATTTTAGAGCACATATAGCTCTCAAACCTTTTAATTTAGTGTTTTCTAGCATTTGATGAAGAAACATTGGACACTAGAAGCACTTCAGGTTCTTATTAAAACATGTTCTTCTTAGGCCTTACTCCAGGCTTGATGAATCAGAATCCTGGGATGGGACCTGGAAATCAGAATTCTAAGCTAGGTCCCTATGTTATTCTTATGTATATTAAGTTTGTGACCTACTGATTTAAATGTTTTTTCCCTTTTTGTTTCACATCTCAATTCCTTTTTGGTTTCTAGAATTATTATTCGGCTTTGTTGCCTATAGAAAGAAATAGTTATTCATTAGCATTTGTAAGAAAATATCTGAATTTATATGTCAATAGAAGAAGTTGACTAAAACAATCTGTGTTGAAGGAATTCAATTTTATCCTACTTGAGTTTAATAATAAAGACCTTTTTTAATGGTATACCCATTGAATTCCCATAATTTGAAGTACTTTTGGAATAAACAAACACAACCCACTGTATTGTTTTGTTTTCTTTTCCCCTAAAGCACTAATCTATAACAAATCATTTCAGGTACCTGAGATCCCTTCCTTCACTAACAAATACTTGAATGCCTACCATGTGTCAGGCACAGTTCTGGGAGTTAAAACATAGTTTAAAAAATCTAATGAGTTGGGGATTTAGCTCAGTGGTAGGGCACTTGCCTACCAAGTGCAAGGCCCTGAGTTCGATCCCCAGCACCCCCCACCACCACCAAAATAAAATCTGATCAGATCCGGGAGTAGTGGCACAGGCCTGTAATCCCAGCACTTAGGAGGCTGGTGCAAGAGGACCAGCACAAGTTTGAGGCCAGCCGGGGCTACACAGTGAGACCTATATATGAATTTCAGATGGGTGTGCATACCTGTCAGAAATGTCAGCACGCTTTAGGTAGAGGGTCACAGAGAGAGAGATGAAGTGAAGTTTGGAGGAATACTGGGAGTCCAGTGGAGCCTGGCCATGTAGCTCAGCAGATAGGGGGTTTCATGGTCCTTTGCTGAGCGGTTTCCATAAGTGAAATTGTTTCCCAGTTGCACAATCTCTTTTTCATTGCTCTTGCTCTGGATTTTAGAATTTCTTAAGGCATAAAATATCCTTAAAAGGAGACAGAAGGGATGCTGTGTTATAGAAGTGACTTTGTTCTGATCCAAACATCTCTATCCTTGTTGACTCTTGGAAATTTGGGCAATATTACAAGTGTCTTACTGTCTAGATACATGTTTCTGCAGATACCTGGCTAAAACGCTCCCAGGAGCAGTGGCTGTGATTATTCTAACATGCCTCCAGGCTTGCCTGTTAGCATGTTTCCAGGTGATAAAGTAGTGAACCTTTGGTATGTAGTATTAGAAGTTATTTAATGGTTCCATCTTTTTATATCAGTTGAATTTATATCAAGAGTTTGGAAAAAAAAAGAGTTTGAATAAACTAACATTACTGAACAGTTCAGGTAAAAAAATAATATATGCTTTCTTAACAGCTAGTCTTAGGCCTGTATGAGGAACACTTATTTTCTTTCCTAACTGTATTTCAGGTAAAATTTAAAGCTTCGTGCAGTTTCGTACAAGATGTACTTATAGAGTTCCTTCTATAAATAAATTCCAGAAGGGCAAGAGACAAGGTAGATCTGTCCTCTGACCTCAAGAATCTTTCTATTGAGTAGAATTTATAAAATTATGATAAAGTAGTGGAGGAGATCTATGCTGATGGGGAACAGGGTTGGGACAGTTTAGGAAAGGTTCTGTGAGAAGGTAGTTTCTCAGTTGAACTCTTTTTTTTTTTTTTTTTGCACTGGGGCTCGAGCTCAGGGCCTTGTGCTTGCTGGGCAAGCACTCTAACCACTGAGCTAAATCCCCAGCCCAATTGGATTCTTAAAGACGAATAGATTGAAGCCTGTCATGGTGGTGCACACCTGTAATCCCAGCACTTGGGAGGCTGAGGCAGGAGGATGACAGTGAGTTTAGGCCAGCCTGAGCTTCATAGTGAGTATAAGGCCAGTTTGGACTACATAGCAACATCCAGTCGCAAAAAAAAAAAAGAACCTGGAACATTTTGTAGTTCTACAAAGTAAGAAAGTGCTTTAAAATAAAAGGGGGATGTGTGTGTGGGTGGTGATGGTGAAAGAACATTAGAGCAAAGCTGGAAAGGCTCCAGATGGCCATAACCAGAACAATTTGAACAGCAAAATAATGATAGTATAAATAAAGTATCCCTTGTCCAATATACTTGAGACTGGAGGTGTGTCAGACTTTATTTTGAAATACTGGCGTATATGTAATAAGTTATCTTGGGACTGTTACCAAAGTCTAAACATAAAATGCATTTATATTTTATACACCTTCTACATACCGCCCCGAAGGTAATTTTATACAATGTCTCTAGTGTACCTGTGTTTTGACTGCAACCTGTCATGAAGTCAGGTGTGGCATTTTCCATCTGTGGCATTAATTATGTCAGCACTCAAACAATTTCAGACTTGGGAGCATTTCTGGTTTCAGATTTTTGGATTAGGGATGCTCAATTCGTATTCGTACCCAGGGAATAAAATACATCTCTGTGGGTCCCTACTAATACAAATAAATGGTTGAATAAATGAGGGGAAAAAAGAGAAATCTTCTTTATACAAGAATGCCAGTTATTAAATGTAGAATGGATGAGGGCAATAGAAAATCAGCATTAACAATAATAATTGTCATAGGCAGGATCCAGACAGAAATGCTAAAATTAGTGGGAAAAAGTTTAAGGAGAAATAGGGTCGAAGTATCTTCCTCCAAATATTTATGAATAACCAAGGGAAAAAAGAGTAACCTTACAGTGAAGAAACCTGGGCAACATTGTCTTAACCAGGTAGTTAAGGTCAGCATCAGCAGCAATAAGACATCAGTGTCATGCGTCCTCTAATACATTTCCAGTTTTTTGGGTTGTTTTTTTTTTTTTTTTTGGTGCCAGGGATAAAATTCAGGGCCTTGCGCTTACTAAGCAAGCACTCTAAACACTGAGGCCTTGCACTTGCTAAGCAAGCACTCTAAGCACTGCACTAAATCCCCAGCCCATGTATCCCCTAACACAGTGCAATGAGGAAGGTACCTCAGCTTTATAGTATTCCTCTAAAAACCTGTGACTTCAATCTAATGTGAGAAAACATCTTTTTAAAACATTGTAAGATGTTCACAGGCTCGTCCTATATTTGGCCTGCCCAGGTCTTTCAACCACTTCTTCAAGAAGCCCTGATTATTTTTTTGGTGAGATGGAGAAACCCAAATTGAGCAATACCCCACATAATACCCGGCCAGTGCTTTTCAACAGAATCAGGGTCATGAAAGACAAGTGTCTTAGTTACTTTTCTCTCGTTGCTGAGACAAAACACCCAACACCCAAAGGTAAGGGAGGAAAGGTTTATTTGGCTCACAGTGTGTAGAGGTTTTAATACATAATCAGCTGGATCCAATGCAGGGTGGCATGGCAGACAGGCAGAAGGCAGCATGGTAAGCAAGGGATGCAAGCAAAGGGTAGGCAAGCCTCTTTCTGTCCCTTATATTTTATCCAGGCTGCCTGGCTTTAGGGTGGGTATATCTCCCACCCTTAATCCTGGTACCCTTAATCCTAGCATCACATCCTTGATCCCAGCAGAACCATGCCAAACCCATCAGTGGACTAATTTAATAATCACACACTCTAGATCCAGCCACCCCTGAAAACACCCTACCTATGACCACATGAGGCTTAGAGGGGACATCTAGACACAAACCATAACAACAAGAAAACACAGGAACTATCATATGTTGGAAGAGATTTAAGGAGACCTGACAACTAAATGCACTGTAGGATTTTGGAACAGAAGAAACAGTGGAAAACTGGTAGAATTTAAATAAAATCTATAGTTAATAGTATAGTTCCAATGTTAATTTTTAGTTTTGATAATTATACTATGATAGTGTGAGGTAAACATGAATGGAAATCTGAGAACTCTTGTACTCTTCTCAATTCTCGTGTAAATGTAAAATAAAAGGTAAGAGAGCCAGGCATGGTGTGGTACATGCCTGTAATCCCAGTATTCTGGAAGCTGAAGCAGGAGTTGGATCGTGAGTTTGAGGTTATATAGTGAGACTGTTTCAAGAAAAAACCCATGAATGAATGAATGAATGAATGAATGAGTGAGCGAAAGAAACTAACTTCCAAAAACGTTTTTTAGGGGGAGTGGTACGGGGTTGGGCCCAAACTTGTGATCCTACTGCCTCAGGCTCCTGGAGTGCTAGGGTTGTAGGTATATGCCACCTTGCACAATACAGGAACATATTTCATACAGCTTTTATTTAAAGTTATCTTTTGTACCTTGAAGCTTGTTTATCTTTTAATTGCTCTCTTTTACCTTTTGACATTTAAATCAAGAAGAGTTGTTGGTAGAAAAACTAAAATTTTATAATCTTGTTTAAAAACATTTTTTCTCAGTGAGTTTGTAGATTTTTTCCTTGTAAGTTTTTGAATCTGTATTCAGGCAGGCAGCTCTCCTGCTTGCCCAAGTAACCAGAGAGAGAAAGAATGATAAGAGACTAGAGAGAGGAGGAGGAGAGAAGAGGCAGGCAGAGACAGACAGACAGAGCAAGCTGAGACTGGATTTATGAGGACAGCATTTCATTAGTGGTGTTGGGGAGGGTCGATGTGGTGGCAGCTCATTTGCTTTTCCCCCAGCCTGGTTTCTGAGAGATAATTCCTTTGGTCAGGTGAGCTTGGTTTTTTTTTGGTGCGAGGGGTTGAACTCAGGGCTTTGTGCTTGTGAGGCAAGTGCTCTAACCACTGAGCTAAATACCCAGCCCCTCAAGTGAGCTTGTAAATGAATTTATTAGAATAGGTTTCCTGAAGCAGCTACAGTCTTCACTTTAAGTGATAGCTAGCTGCAGAAAGCAGATACCTGGGGCAAGATTTCCCAGTGAGTCATTATGGCCCAGCCCTTGCTTTTCAAGGACCTTTGGCCAGAGATCTTTACCTCCAGGCTCCAGCTCACCCGTAGGATAGTTTCCCTGTCCCACCTCAAGCTACCTGGTCTGATTAAAGGACATTAGACTGGGAGTTAGACTCTGGTTTATTTCTTTTTTTTTTTTTTTTTTGGTGCTGGGGATTGAACTCAGGGTCTTGCCCTTACTAGGCAAGCGCTCTAACCACTGAATTAAATCCCCAGCCTCTAGTTTTATTTCTAACCAGCTGGTGATTTGGGGAAAATTATTGGATCTTTATGTGGCTCAGTTTCCTCACTATGTAAAAGGGAATTTTGTTACCTGATCTTTAAGCTTCTCTTTTGATGTAAAAATCTTCAGTATATACCTAAAACTGAAGGTATCTTTCCTTTTAGAAAGCAGTACCTCTTTCTATGTATCCCATTAGTATTTGTTCTACTACTATTTTTCTAGTGTCTGAGACTAAAAATCTTAGCATTGTTTGTGTTGTGTCCATTTCCCTTAACTTTTGGACAGTTCATCCTTCAAGTTGAAGTGCTGGTAGAATGCATATAACCTGGGAGGATGGGCTTTGGAGCCTGAAAGTCTGGAAACAGAACTCTTATCTAAGAGAGTCTGGGTGGGTAAGAAGCAATACTACATCTTTAATGCCAGCCCGTAAAAGCTGAGATCTTCATTTATAGTGGAGAGTATTTCACTTAACTTTAAATTTCCCTGGAGGTGGGAATGATTATCTCTGATGTTCACATCTGGGGAAGATAACAGTCATCCCTGAGTTTGGAGGAAGGGGGCTGGTTCCAGGCCCACAACAGGTACCAGAATCTGTGGGTACTCAAGTCCCTTCCATAAAATGCTATGGTGTTTAACCTGTGCACAGCCTCCTGTATACTTAAATCGTCTCAGGATTACTTGTAATACCGGATACAATGTAAATGCTATGTAAATAGTTGTTAGGCTGTATTGTTCGAGGAATAATGACCAGGAAAAGGACAAATGTACACTGTGGGAGTCTAAGGCAGGAGGATCATAAGTTGGAGCACAGCCTGGGCAATGTAGCAACTTAGTGAGACCCTGTCTCAAAATAAAAGATTTAAAAAGGGGGTAGGCAGGCAGTAGTAGAGAGCTTACCTAACAAGCACAAGGACCTGAGTTCGATCCCCAGCAAACCACCCTCCCCCCACAAAAGAGTGATTGGGGATGTATCTTAGTGAGAAGGCTCTGGGTTCAATCCCCTATACTGCTTCCAAAAAAAAAAAAAAAAAGTTTGTACATATTTAGTAGAGATGCAATTTTTTTCCCAATATTTTAAATTCGCGGTTGGTTTAGTCCTTCGATGTGGAACCCAAGGATACAGAGAACCAAGTATACTTGCCACTACTCTCTTACTGGAAGATAATTTGTATAGATTTGCAGCTACATGGAATTATTCTTCCCTATTTTCTACCTTGACTAGAAGTAATGATTTTAATCAGTATTCATTATTTGTAGTGGAGAGAAATGAAATTTGAAATCAAATAATATAAATTTGAATCTCAGCTCTGCTATTTTATAGCTAAGCGATTTTTGTAAAGTTATTTAAATATATCTGAATCTCAATTCATCATAAATATAATAAAACCAATCTTGTAGAGGGGTTGTGAAGATTGAGATTTGTGCTCCGCATAAAGTAAATGTTTCACAGGAGGCTGAGGCAGGATTGCCACAAGTTTGAGGCCAATTTGGGCTATATAGTGAGTTCAAGGCCAGCCTGATCTACACAGTGAGACTTTGTCTCAAAAAACCAAAAAAAAAAAATTTTTTTTTCAAAAAATGTTTTTTTCAAGAGTCTGATTCTCAAGCTTTCAATTTGTAGTTTCCTGTTGTGTGTACTTGGATTTTTCTCTGTTACGCATATATTTCAGCTTTAGCAAAGCAAAACTCACGATCAAGCCAGGCGTGGTGGCACACACCTGTAATCCCAGCACTCAAGAGGCTGAGGCAGGAGAATCGCCACAAGTTCCAGGCCAGCCTGGGCTCCATAGTGAGTTCAAGGCCATCCTGAACTACATAGTGAGACCTAGTCTCCAGGTTTTTGTGGAGTTTTTTTTTTGGGGGGGGGGTTTGGGTGCTGGGGATCGAACTCTCTAACCACTGAGCTAAATCCCTAGACCCTCTGTCTCAAAAAAAATCAAATAAGCACAAAAACTGATCATCCCTCTTTCTGTATTACCCTCAGTCTTTTAATCATTCAGGTTTGATAATACCAGCTTTGATTCTTTATTTTATTCTAAGTCCATTTTATTCTAAGAACTGTCAATTTTCTCTTTTCACCTTCTCATTCCCACCTACTCTCCTTTAAACCTTGATTACCTCTCACTCAATTTAAGGATCTTCTAGTAATTTAGCCTCCAGTCTCTTAAAACATAGTGTTCATTTTATTACTTGCTTTTTCATAAACTTTGTGTGTTCCCCTGTAGAGACTGTGGGCAGTCTACTTAAAACTCTTATCTTACAGATGTGAATATTGAGGCTTAGGAGGCAAATCATTTTCTTTTTGCCATAAATGTCCTACACGTGCTAGGGAACAGCACATGAAGACTAGACTTCTTCTTTGCTCACTCACAGTTCTTCTCACTGTTGAAACATACCCCTAAGTCTTTTTTTTTTTTTTTTTTTTTTTGTGGTGCTGGGGATTGAACTCAGGACCTTGTGCTTGCAAGGCAAGCACTCTAATCACTGAGCTAAATTCCCAGCCCCTAGCCCTAAGTCTTTACATGATTCCCGAGGCTGTGCCTGGTCTGGTCCCATTCTGTTCTTGCCTATCATATTTTCAACTTCTCTTGCACCTAGAGCCTAACTCTGTGATGGTGAACCTTTCAGAGCTTTCAGTGATACAAACAGCCTGCTGTGGCATGTGTGCTGATAGTGTTTGGTGAATCAGTTGTAAACCAGAAAGCAGTTACACAAATAGATATCATATGTTATTTGGTACATTCAGGTTTATTCCAGAGAACATGAGTAGTATTAAGGTTACTATGTCCAGAAAGAAAATGCATACATTTTTCAAAAAATACAGCCAGGTGCAGTCGCACATGCCTATAATCCAACACTTGAGGATTGCCTCAAGTTCAAGGCCACCCTAGAATACATACTGAGACCCTATCTCAAAAAAACCAAAAAAGGCTGGGCATGGTGGCACACCATGTAATCCCACCCTTCTGAAGACTGAGGCAAGAGGATCACAAGTTTGAGCTCAACCTGGGCAATTTGACGATTTAGATCCTGTCTCAAAAAGCCTGGAGATGTAGCTCAATGTAAAGGACCTGGGTGCAGGTCCCAGTACCACCACCACCAAAAAACCCCAAACCAAAACAAACAACAACAGCTTAAAAAAACCTAACATTTATTGTCTACTTATTCTGGAGCAGCGTTATTTCTTCTATATCTTATTTTATTTCTCATAAGAATACCATTTTTATGGATGAGACATCTATGTTTTAGGAATGGCTTACAGCCTGGAGTGGTGAGGCCAAGGCTCATGTTTGAGCGTATCTAGTTTTAATGCCAGAGCTCCTGTCCGTCACTGCATACTATGCTGGTTTCCAACATGGTGACTAAAGCAGATGAATCAACAAAAATTTTAAAAGGTGGTAGTATTTTCAAACAAGGTTATAGTTAGAAGAACAAAGGAGTACATGTGGAAAAGCAGTATGGTCTTGGGGGTTGCCTGTTACCTGCTCTGCATCACGGGACTTTCTCGTGGTGCGCTGCCCGCCTGGCAGGTACAGCAGGCCGGTGTTCTGCCGTTGCCAGGGCAATTGGTCCAGAGCCCCAGAACAGCACTGCACCTGCAGGTCTGCTTTGCGGTTGTCAGGAGAGCTACGGGCAGGTCTTTAATTTATATTTTCTGCCCTTCAAATAAGGAAACTATTGGCTCATTTCTAATCTCACCTCTTCTGGACAAAGGTTGGAACTCCATTGATAATTACTAGGGCAAAATCCCCAAATTGGGGCTGGGGATTTGGCTCAGTGGTTAGAGTGCTTGCCTTGCAAGCATAATGCCCCGAGTTCGATACCCAGCTCCAAAAAACAAAAAAAAAAACCAAAAAAAACAAAACCCCCAAATGATCCAGGTAAACGGGTAGGGACTAAATAATGTCAAGAATATGGCTTTATGTACTCTTCAGCTTGAAAGAATTTTAGGAAAGAACTTAAATATGGAAGTTTTATCCCCTGAATTTAAAGTACGTTATATTTCCCCACTTGTTAAAAAGCTCACAATAATAAGAATTATAATAAGAGCCAATAAAATACTTAAAATGCTCTTTATACTGCTATAATATGCCTTCTGTGTTAAATCTATTAGTTCCCTCAATCTACAGTAAGACCTTAGAAGTATTATCCTCATTTTTCAGCTAAAAAAAACTGAAACTGAAAAGATTACATAATTTTTTTCTTCAGTCTTGCCCGTACCAGGCAAGTACTATACCACTGAGCTACATCCCCAGCCCCAAGATTATATTATTTGTTCAAGGTTACCAAAGTTACAATCTCACTGAAGTCTGCCTAGCCTTCAAGCCCTACTCTTTTGATTGTGCCACAGTGTCACCAGCTGTCTTCCCCTACACTGAGTGGCAGGTGCTGCAGAGCCCGGTGCGGGGGGGGGGGGGATCCAAAAGAAGCTTGGATGTGGGTGGAGCCTAATTCGGATTTGACTCTACCAAGATGATTGTACCTCCCCGGGGATGTCATTCAGAAAGAGGAACATTTCACTCCAAATGTGTCTTTGGAACAAATTTAAATTCAGGGAAAGGCCCATTGATATTTGCACAGTGCAGTCAGTCATAAAACGAGGGAACTGAATGGCACCTTAGAGGTCATCCAGTCTAACCTTCTCCTTTTACAGGAGACAGAAACCCAAAGATCTTGACTCAATGGACCAAGCTTACCCTGGTTTGGGGACAGGCAGTAGAGGAATGTGGTCTGTTAGTTTGGGCTTTCTGTTCTCACTTATCCCACATCACTGCCAAACTATGGATGCTGGAGAATTCTCTCTTATGTCTAATATTCTGACTTTCTTTATTGCATAGGTGTTTCAGTATCTGTAAGACAAAATGGAATCAACACCATTTAATAGACGACAGTGGACTTCCCTATCATTAAGGGTAACGGCCAAAGAACTTTCTCTTGTCAACAAGAACAAGTCATCAGCTATTGTGGAAATATTCTCCAAGTAAGTGCTGGTCTTGATCCAAAAGACCATCTGTTTTGAGTACATATTACCACCTGTCAGGGAAATTGGGGAAGGAAACATGCAGTGTAAAACGGTGTTCCAGTGAACCCCCTACATTTATTTTTTTTAATTTTATGTTATTTTTTTGGTACTGGGGATCAAACTCAGGGCCTTCTGCTTGTGAGGCAAACACTAACCACTGAGCTAAATCCCCAGCCCCTCCCCCTACATTTTAAAAACCCTGGAGGTAACCAGAATAGACATTCTCTGTTTTGGATTTTTAACTGGGGGAAATAAAAGGTTTCAAAAGACAATAAAACACAAGTGGGTTGAGGATTTAGCTTAGTGGTAGAACACTTACCCAGCAAGCACAAGGCCCTGAGTTTGATCTTCGACACCAAAAAAAAAGAAAAAGAAAATGAAGAAAGTGACTCTAAGAGCTATATCTAGATTACAGATAAATGCCAGTAGGAGGTTTCTGTAATCTACTTTGTCACCTTTTCTTCAATATCAAATCTCTTAGACACCTGCAATGGGGAAAATGCTGCCCTTCCAAAGCACTGACCTTAGTTATCACCTAAGATAGAGTGGAGGTGGCGGCAAGACTCTATAGGCCTTTTTTGGTTTTTTGTTTTTGTTTTTTTGTTTCTGTTTTTGTGAGGTAGCATCTTGCTATGTAGCTGAGGCTGACCTTGAACTCATTATGTAGTCCAGGCTGTCCTCAAACTCGCAGTGATCCTCCTGTCTCAGCCTCCCAAGTGCTGGGATTACAGGTATGCATTTTCTTTGTTTTGTAAAACAACTGGTTTTATTTTATTTTATTTATTTATTTTTTTTTTCCGGTGCTGGGGATTGAACTCAGGGCTTTGTGCTTGCGAGGCAGACACTCTGACCATTGAGCTAAATCCCCAGCCCCAACTGGTTTTATTTTTGTGTGTTCTGTTTTTAGGCATATAAAGTTTACATTACTTATTCACAAGGAATGTATGTTTTCTTTTTCATTGCACTTATTATATTTTAATTTTAATTTTTTTTTTTGAGGTAGGGTTTAATTATCAGGCTGGCCTTGAACTTGCTATATTGCCCAGGCTGATCTCAAACTCATGGAAATCCTACTGCCTCAGTCTCCAGAGTGCTGGGATTACAGGCATGCACCACCTAGCTAATGTAATATTTAAAAATAATTAATACACAATATTATCAACTGGTTATGCTAGCGTCTATTAACATTCTAGGATTTTTGGAAATTTTTGTGCTTCTAGTTTTTCATTAAAATGAATAACCTATTTTAAGAATTTTGTTGTTGCTGCTGTTTGGGTGCTGGGGATCGAATTGAGGGCCTTGTGCTTGCTAGGCAAGTGCTCTACCACTTGCGCTAAATCACCAACCCCTCTTACGAATTTTTAACCAGTCAAAAGTCAAAGCATTTTTGGGTTTGGGGATTTATCCCTGAGTTGATCCCCAGCATCCCCCCCAAAAAAAAGTTGAAGTATTTTTATGAGTCAATATAGATTCTAGATTCCAAAGGAATTATACTAGTTTATATCAAATGACAATGTATGAGTTCCCACAATAGATGTTTTGTTTGTTTGTTTGGTTTTTTGGTTTTCTGTTTTTATTTTTTTGGTGCTGGGGACTGAACTCAGGGACTTGTACTTGTAGACAAGCACTCTAACCACTGAGCTAAATCCCCAGCCCCTGGTTGGTTGATTTTTTGAGACAAGGTCTGGCTATGTAACCCAGGCTGGCCTTGAAGTCACTGTGTAGCCTCATGGCAATCCTCCCACCTCAGCCTCCCAAGTGCTGCAATTACCACAGTAGATTTTTCAGGTAAGATTTCACCACAACTTTATCAACATTGGTCTTATAATTTCAGTGGATTTTTTAAAATTTTTTTTATTTGTTAGTACATGTTCACAGTACATAATGATTATATTTATTGTAGAGAGTTGGTGTACACAGTACATTTTAATTCTTTTTTTTCCATTCACTACCCTTCCCCTCCCTCCCTACTCCTTCCAACTCTTGGTCCTCTTCCCATTTGCAGAAGCTCTATTTTTCATCGTCATTTTTCCTCTTCATTTCTTTTTCTTTGTTTTTTGTTTTTCGGTGCTGGGGATCGAACTCAGGGCCTTGTCCTTTCAAGGCAAGCACTCTGACCACTGAGCTAAACCCCCAACCTTCTTTTTTTTTTTTGGTCCTCTTTCCCTCCCCTCCCTACCCGGTCCCTCCATCTCTTATTCCCCTATTCATTTGAAAAAGATCTTGATACTTCTTATTGATCTCTCTTTTCTCTCTATATATATATTTTCATATAAACCATGCAAAGCCAGGCATGGTGGTGTACTCCTATAATCCCAGCACTCGGGAGGCAGAGGCAGGAGGATCACTGAGAGTTTGAGGCCAGCCTGGGTTACATAGTAAGTTCAAAGCCAACCTGAACTACATAGTAAGACCCCGTTTCACAAACCAAAAAACAAAACAAAAAAACCATGAGTCCAAATAAATCTTTCCTCTTTATTTTTTGCACAGCAAGACTGTGTCTCAAAAAAACAAAAAAAGAGAAACCATGCAATATTTAATCTTGTATGTGACTTATTTCGCTTAACATTATGTTCTCAAATTGCATCCTTGCCCATGAATGCTTCAAGTTTATCTTTCTTTATGGCAGAGTAGTACTCTGTTGTGTATAAATACCACCTTTTCTTTATCCATTCATAGGTTGATGTGCATACAGACCATTTCCAAGATCTAGCTATTATAAATTGTGTTGCTATAAACATGCATATGCATGTATTCCTGTAATACAATGACTTTAACTCTTTCAGGAAGATACCTAGAAGCACAATAGCTGGGTCAAAAGGAATTCTGTTTTTAGGTTTTGTTTTTTTTGGGGGGTACTGGGGATCAAACTCAGGGCCTTGCAGTTGTTAGGCAAGAGCTCTACCACTTGAGCTCAATTCCCAGCCTGTTTTTAGTTTTTTGAGGAATCGCCAAAAAACTAAACTGGTCGTACTCATTTACATTCCCATCAACAGTGTAGCAGAGTTCCTTTCCCTACTAATTTCAGTATTTTAATTTTTGTTCAATTGAGCCAGGTGTAAGATAATTTATATACATAAATATTTATCCATCATCCTCTCCCACAACAGGAATAAAATGAGAACGAATGATCATTTTAAAAGTATAAACTCAAGCCAGGTGTGGTGGTGCCTACCTGTAATCCCAGCATTCTGGGAAGCAGAGGCAGGAGGATAGCAAGTTCTAGCCTGGCCTAGGCAACTTAGCAACTTAGTGAGACTCTGTTTCAAAATTTTAAAGCATAAAAAAGGTCGGAGGCTGTAGCTCGGTGCAAGGGCAAAAACAAAACAAAATTAACAATGATATTTTAGAAAAGAAAGGATGGAAACCTATCAAAACCTAACCCCACAAAAAAACCAAAAAACAAAAACCTAACCCTGACCTCAAGGAATTTAACAGTATAATTTATTTATTTTTGGGGGGTGCTGGGGATCTAACTCAGGGTCTTGTGCTTGCTAGGCAAGCATTCTACCACTAAATTAAATCCCCAACCCTAACAGTATAATTTATTTTGTTTGTTTGTTTGCTTTTGTTTTTTGGGGGTTGCTACTAAAGGGCCTTGCACTTGCTAGGCAAGCACTCTAACCACTGCGTTAAATCCCCATCCCTGACAGTATAATTTAGATCCCCCCTTTCCTGATTTTAAGATTTACTTGGATTTAAAAAAAAAAAAAATTTACCTGGACTAGAATGTTTGCCCAACGTGCGTGAAGGCCTTTGTTTCAATTGCCAGTACTGAACCCTCCCCCCAAAAAAATCACTTGGAGTATATATTAATAATATATAGTATTCTAGATGTCTATTGCTGAGTTTAAAAAAAAACCAAACAACTAAACTGGGCATGGTGGCACATGCCTGTAATCCCAGCACTCAGGCATCTCAGGCAGGAAGATCACTGTGAGTTGGAGTCTACCCTGGGTTACATAGTGACTTCAAGGCTAACCTGAACTACATAGCAAGAACCTGTCTCCAAAAAAACAAAACAAAACAAAAAGCAAACAAAACTAAGGACAGTGTTGGAGCACCTGCTTAGCATATACAAGACCCTGGATTCACTCTCCAGCGTCACAAAAACAAAAATCTCCAAAATGTAGAGTCATAAAATAATGACAGCATTTATTTTGCTTGTGATTCTTCAATTTGGGCAGGGTTTATCTTTGCTGTGTTTAGCATCAGCCAGGGTGGCTGAAGGCTGGGGACTATGGTTATCTAAAGCTCGCTCGCTCACAAGTCAGCCAGTTAGTTGATGCTGTGTCAGCTGGGATCTCAGCGGGCCTGTGGTTGAGACACCTACACATGGCTGTTCCATGTGACTGTTTGGCTCAGTGGCTGGGTTCCAAGGGCAACCGTCCAGACACAGAGGGAGGGAACAAAGAAGGAAGGCAACTAGAAGTTGTGCTGCTTTCTATTATCTTAGCCTCATAAGTCGTATTGCCACATTCTCTTTTTATAAATGAGTCACTACAGCTGGATGTGGGTGATGCATGCCTGTAATCCAAGCACTCTGGGAGGCTGAAGCAGGAGGATCACAAATTTGAACCCAGCCTGTGCAATTTAGCAAGATGCTGTCTCAAAATAAAAAATGTAAAAAGCTGGGCAGTACAGCTCAGTGAGAAGCCTCTAGGTTCAATTCCTACTACTAAAAAAAAAAAAAGAGGGCTGGTTCATATCCAGGGGGAATTTCACTCCACTTTCTTTTTTCGTGCTGGGACTTGAACTCAGGGCCTTGTGCTTGCAGGGCAAGCACTCTAACCACTGAGCTAAATACCCAGCCCCTCAAATATTTTTTGAATATTTTTAAATTTTTTTTAGTATATGTGCTGCCGAAGCAAGCACATTTTAATGTTTTTTTAAATTTTATTTTAAAGGTACATTTTAGATGTACATAGTGATAACATCATAGGGGATTTGTACCTGTACATGATGTATCTTACTACTTCTTTTTCTCCCGTTCCCCTTGAATATGTTTTAAAACCTTCCTACGTGGTTTCCCAGGCCCCTCTGATGATTCTGGGATAGGGCTTCGGAATTTGCATATTTAACAAGTATCTGAGGTGATTTTTGCCTTTGGGAAAGTATAAGGATCTTTGGTAGTAGAAGAGATAGACGTGTGAAATGAAAACAGTGAACCTTAAAATAAAGCAAAAATCAATATGGAAAGATGTGGAAGCTGAACAAAGGGCCTGCAAGATCGAGCAGACTGGCGTGGCAGACAGGAGGGGAGAGGAGCTGGCATGGCTCAGCTCAAACCAGATGCGGGGGTCCTGGAGTGCTATGCTCGGGTTAGGACACGGTTAGACAAACAGTGAGTGTAGGTGAAGCTTTTCATGAAGGGAGAGTGATGTGATCAGACTTGTATTTTAGAAAGATGCTTCTGGCAACAGGGTAAAAGGCACTGGCAAAGGAGAGATTTGACAGTGTGGAGACGATTTATGGGGTGTGTGTGGGAACCTAAGTGAAAGCTGTTGAGGGCGGGCGGGGGCCACAGGAATGAAAGGAGGGGAACAGATATGAGACAGTGTTGAGATGTGATTAATGGGACTTGGAAAGCCCCTGTTCTGCAGAGAAACTTCTTCACATTCTTACCCTTTTCACCCTCTTTAATTCTGCCTGCCCTAACTAAGCTCGGCTTTCCCTTGACACGCATTCTGTCTTGGAGCGGCGACTGCCTGTTCATTTCTGCACATGCTTCCCTGAAATATTCTGGGCCAGGAGTCGAGTTGATTCCCCTCCACATCTCCAGTACTGTTTCCCATCCATCATTTTTCGTGCTTTCTCTGACGCTCTAAACCTGCCTTTGAGGCTTGCCTCTAACTGTGCCTCGCTCTTCTCCTGCCCTTTGCTGCGGCGTTGTGCCAGCCTGCAGGCTGAGTTGCAGGCCTTCACGGGGGCCACCAGCCTCCAGCATCATCTCCTCGTTGGTGCTTCTCATGGAAGATGCCATTGGCATTTGGGGCAAGGCATATTATTTGCCTTGTGCAGGATATTCATCATATTGCCCTCCTCCAAATGCTAGTAGCTTCCCATGACATTGTGACAAGCAGAACAGAAAAATGGGGTAATAGAAACAGCCCAACAAGATTCCTACACATTTCGAAATGTTCCTTGGGGCTGGTGGTGTCTCTAGTGCAGAATCACTGGCCTGTATCTGTGACCTGTCTGACACTTAGGAATTTCTTTATAATTTCTTGATCTCATCTGCTACTCCTTGCTCTGTGCCCTTATCTCAACCTCAGCCTTATCGTCATCCAGAATCCTTCAAGATGATACATTTGGAAAACCTGCTGTCAGAATTAGAGCCTCTTATTCTTCAGCTTGTTCCGTTCTCTTGTTCCTGTTGGCGGTGCGCCTTGGCCTCACCAGGACACCCGGGCCCTGGATGCCAGTCCCCTTCCTGGCTTCACTTTCTTCCCTGCCCAATTTCTTCTTCAGTGCCTTCCTCACCCACTTAACTCTGGCATTGTCCAGCCCGGCCACTTCTCAGGAGGATTCATATCTTGTGGTAGCACTGGTAAGAGTTAGGAAGTTAAAAAAATGTGTCTATTTTGAGGATTGGTTTAATCTTGCAGAGAGTACAAAGATCATTTAAAGATCACTTTTTGTTTTGTTTTGTTTTTTGAGACAGGGTCTCACTATGTAGTCCATGCCTCTGCCTCCTAAGTGCTGGGATTATGGGCGTGTGCCACCACACCCAGCGAGATTGTTTTCTTGCAGCATAGTTGATTAACTGTTTTTTCTCCGTGAGAGTATAACAGTGATGCAAAAAAAAAAAAAAAGCCAACAGTGATGCAGCATTATAAATCTTGAACCCATTAGTCAGAATCAGTGTTCCAGGCACCATGCTACTTTCATTCTGTCTCATTCATTTATATTCATTCATTCATTCATTCATACTTCTCCCCCTTCGCCCTCTCTGTCTCTCTCTCCCTTTTTCTCCCTTCCTCTAGCCTCGTGTGCTAATCACCCTAATTGTACACTCTACCACTGATCTTGTGCTTACCCTGAGTTGCTAGGCTCTTAACAGAAATATATGATATTTCTAATCCTAACAAAAACTGTATAAGAGAGAGGCATTACCTCTGTTTTGTAGTTGAGAAAACAAAGATGTGGAGAGTAACTTGCCTAAATTAATATTTAGGTTTGTTTCTGTCTAGCATTTATTTTAACATATTTAATTGGTTTTAAAATATAAATAGAGTTTTATTTAGTGGGCCAGAAGAATGGTGGAGAACCATTCCCAGAAGAACAGAAGGTAGGCACCAAAATGGGACAGGTAATGTTGTATACTTAAGACAGTGAAAAGCAGGGAATTGCCTCGATTTCCTTTCTAGGTTTCATATTCAATAGAAACATGTTGCTAATAGTGGTTAAGGTTTTTAGGATTTATTCACCATAGGCTCTCAAAGATTGAAGGACTGTGTTCCACAGAACGTATACTAATTTCTATTCCCAATTTAGTGACCTGTTTTCTCTTATTTCGAGATACCTTCTGTTAGAGGGTTTGGAATGATTAAATCTTATATGAGCTTCATAAAGAGGCTGTAGAAACCTTAAGAGGTTTCTAATAAGAGACAAATATAAAAGGTGGCATTTGGGGCTGCGTGTGTAGCTCAGAGCATATATGTGGTATGATCCAAAAAGATAAGGTGAATGTTTAATTTTTATTGCAGTAAAAGATACGTTGCTCTAAATTTCAAAATACTCCCCCTGGCTTCAAACACATTTGTCTCTCTCTCTCTTTTTTTTTTTTTTCTTGTTAGCTGGATATATATTTTTTTTAATTTTTAGTTTTACCAAGAACATGTATTGGTACATTGTATACGTAATGATCATAATCAACATGGTTATTTTGTACCTGTACATGATGTATCTTGGTTCCCCCCCTTCTCCTCCCCTCCCTTCCATTCACCCTCCCCTCTCTATTTGCAACAAGTTTATTTACATTTTTCCATTTTTTTCCCTTTCATTTTACTTTTCTTTTAACCTTCCTTTTTTATCCTCCTTTTCTCTATCTAGTTCTCCTCTCTTTGAATACTATCTCTTTTTTTTTAAACATAATATCTATTATACCCCTTTGTCCTTATTTGCACTTATGGTTTCTCATATCAGAGAAACAATTCTATGTGTACTGATAAGTGTCTGATTTATTTCACTTAATAGTATCTTCTCAAGGAACATCCATTTACATACAAATAACTCTAGTTTATCCTTCTTTATGGCGGTGTAGTACAGCTGGATATATTTTTTTTTCTGAATTTTTTTCCTTTTTTTTTTCTTTTTCTTTTTCTTTTTTGTCACAGAACACTGTTTACAGTAGAGGAAACTGGCATTGTGGTCTGGTGGTAAAACAGCTTGTTCACATAAACCAGTACATGTTCATCCTTTCTTGCAAAAAGCCCTAATAGTGCACACCCTATTGGAATTTGGGACAGCTCCAGTATTTTCTGTTTTGGTCTTTTTTTTTACATAAACATTTTCAAAGTTTGTCCAAAAGAAAGCCATACAAATTCTTGGCTAACAGAAGACAGTTCAGAACAGCTGTTACACACTTGGACCGTCACCTTCTCCAGGCTGGGAGTTGATATCTTACTTTTTTCCAACTCATTTTTACTAAAAAAAAAAAAAAAAGTCTCATTATTCTTGCCACTTTCTGAAGTAGTTCTTTTTCTGGGCAGGAGGGTGCTGGGGATTGAAGTAAGGGCCTTGCACTTGCTAGGCAAATGCTCTACCACAGAGCTAAATCCCCAACCCCTGAAGTAGTTCTATTTTGTTGTTGTTGTTGTTGTTTGTTTTGCTTTTTTGAGACAGAGTCTCACTACGTTGTTTAGGCTGGTCTTGAACTCATAGTGATCCTCCTGCCTCAGCCTCTTGAGTCCTGGGATTACAGGTGTGCACCACCATGCCCAGCTAAAGCAGTTCCAGCAGTCCCCTTTCATGTCCTTAGTTGTACTGTCATGGGTTCCTTGATGGCCTGAATCAGTTCAAAATATTACCTCCCGTGGTTATTTTGACTTTGGGGAGAAGCCAGAAGCCAAACTGTACCAGATCCAATGAACACGGTAAATGAGGACAAACTGTCATGTTTTATGAGCCTGCCTGTCCACTGGATGGTACTTGGCAGCAGCATTCACCATATTTTTGGTCCACACTTCATAAGGACATTCATGAAAGAGGACTTCCAAAATTCCTTCAGGAAGTGGCAAGAATGAGAGGACAAATATGTTTGAAACAAGGTGAGTAGTTTGAGGAGGATTAATGGCAATGTGTCTCTCTTCTTAATACATTTTTAAAAAAAATTTAAACACACTCTGCTTGTAATCCCCATACTCGGGAAGCTGAGACAGGAAGATTGCCATGAGTGAGGCCAGTCTGGACTACAGTAAGACCTTGTCTCAGAAAACAAAAACACTATGTATATTTTGATCAGCCTTGTACTTAGCATGCCCAAGACCCTGGGTTCAATTCCCAGATACAAGGAAGGAAGGAAGGAAGGGAGGGAGGGAGGGAGGACAGACAGACACTTGAAAGAAGCTTAATCTGGTCAGTATGTGTAGATTAGTTGGCTTTTTGTTTTGGGTTTTTGGGTTTTGTTTGGTTTGGTTTTGGTTTTGGTTTTGGTTTTTTGAGAGAGGGTCTCGCTCTGTAGTTCAGGCTAGTCTGGAACTCACTATGTAAGTCCTCCCTCAGCCTCCCAAGTGTGAGGATTACAGGTGTGCTCCACCACACCCAGTCATAGTTGGTTTTATTTTCTAACTGCTAATACATTTTATATTTATGTGTACAAAAGGATAGTTTCTGGCGTTAGGGCTTCTATCTCTTGGGTCCTTTGTAGCTCTAGACTTACTTCTCTGACTAAACCTCTGTCCTCTATAAATCATTAAACCTGAAGTGAGGAAGGTCCTACTGAGGGGGTCAGTTCCAACAACTAGCTTTGCTTTTACTTACTTGTGACTTGAGCACAACATAATCCTTTACCTGATAAAAGCTGACTGTCTGGGTAGAGTTTGGTCACTTTGCAAAACGTTCCTCTTTGACTCTGTTTTTCAAATTAAAGCCTGACAGTTTCAAACTGTCGTACTGAGTTCTTCAGAGGAACTTCAGAAGCCAGTTCTGGAAAGATGCAGCAATCTGAAAGGACTGATTCCAGGACCTTTCATTCCAGCCCTCCTCTTTTGATCGCTTTTATGTTTCAGGTTCTAAATCAGATAGTATTTACAAGATGGTTCTGCAGATAAAAGAATTTGAAAATAATCTGTCTGGCTAACCTTCAGTCCACTCCTCTGACAGATAAGGAATTTAAGGGCCAATGATTGCCACTGAAGGTCACACACACCAAGATGGTAGATTGAGGAGCCCAGTGCACCTGCCCTTTGCCCCATCCTGTGTGCCTCCTCCTTACTGCAGCTCCCCTGCACTCCTTACAACCTTATTTATTCTGAGTCACAGGAGAGAAGAGCATTCGTATGTAAATTTTTGTGACCCTTCTTCATTTATTAAGAGAAAATTGACCTTCAGATCTCCTGGTTAAGTTCCTCTTCTTTTGTTTCCCTGTAACATATTAGTGGTGAAATTGCTCCAGAAGAAAGTGAGTTGCTGAAACCTTGGGAGTTTCCATTTGCCCTTGTTTGGCTCAGTGTTCGCTTTGCTGTATTTGAGGGTACACAAGCAAGAGTCATGGCTCAAGAACTCTTGTTTTCTGGCCTTAGAAAAATTTGAGACACTGTTATTACTCCCCAGATAATTTTAGTATTCCCCATCCACAGCCTGACTCAGCTGTGCATTAATAAGCAGTTGCAAGATTAAATTCCATATGTGAGGAAAAGGAGACTGGACCACAAGAAAAGCTGGGAAAGGAAGAAGAATGAGATTTTGATTATAGACATTTTATTGCAAATAATTTTTCCTCAAATTGGATCTTCAGAGTGCCCCTCTCCTGGTTGGGGATTTAGCTCAGTGATAGAGCACTTGGACAGCAAGCATAAGGCCCTGAGCTCGATCCCCAGCACACACACACACACACACCTGCCAAATCTATGTCTCTTTGGACAATAAAGAGAAGGGATCCTCTGAGCTTATTTACTCAACTAACTGTAGTGTGTTTACCTTGCCTTGGAGAACAGTTGACTAACTATAAAGCTGTCTGCAGATTGGCTCTGGCTTTCATATATTTTATTATTGCTGTAATTTACTGTAGATGATTGTCCAGGGGGTGTGGAAACATAAATTCAAGGCCTATTCTAAGTTCCTGTTAAGCTACAGTCTACTGTGTTTCTGCATATCCACTTTAAGGCACTCTGTCAGATACACATACTAATACAAGTGAGGAAAATAATGTGTACAAGGACATTCAGAAGCACTATTTGTAATAGTGAAGACTTTACACAGACTTCTTTCATGGCCATTGAAGTGTGAGTGAAGCTGGCATGAGAGCACATGCCTCTAATCCCAGCATTCTGGGAGGCTGAGGCAGGAGGATCGAAAATTTGAGCCTAGCTTGGGCAATTTAGCGAGTCCCTTTGTTGAAATTGAAAAGGAGGCAGCCAGGAATGTAGCTCAGTGTGAATGCCCTGGGTTCAATTCCAGGAATAAAAAAAACAAGAAACTGTGTGGGTGAATTATTTATATATCGTGGAAGAAGATTGCCAAGATGACCAAAGACACCCCTGTTGCTAAACTGAGGGGATGTTTCTTACCCTTTGACTTACACAACCTCTCACCATTTCTTCCTTTCCAAACATTTTCTTTGTTGGCTTTTCCTCAGTCTCCGGCTTTCCTTCTGTCTCTGTTCCTTGCCATTCTCTTTTCTCCCCTTTACTTCTCTTCCTCTTCTGACTGCTGCATGTTGGCATCTCCTGGGCTGAGTTCTGGACACCTTCCCGATGCATTCTGTGGATACATCTCCTCCTGTGAGGGCGGCCATGCCCCGGGAGTGGGGCGGCCAGCCCTCCATGCATGTGACCAGCTCTGATCTCTCTTCCGAGCAGCAGATGCTTGTTTCTAATTCCTGCTACCACCAGATGGGTGTCTCAGTCACCATGGCTGACCCTGAACTCTTGATCTTCCCTGGCCTCAAATTTGCTCCTCCTTCAGAATGCTAGTAAACATTATTTCCATTGACTCAGCTGCCGGAAACCTGGGAATGTTCCTGACTCCTTGCCTCTTCCCTCATGCTCTTACCAACCTGCTGACTCTACCTCTGAAATGCATCTCAACACTATTCACTTTTCTTCATCTCCAGTGCTGCCACCCCGGGCCACACCAGCAGTATTTCTCACTGATGCCGCCTCGGTTCCTGGCCTCCACCGGTCCTTTCTCCGCAGTCCACAGCACTCTTTTAAAACCGTGAATCTGATGCCTGGCAACCCAGTGTACCACATTGAATTTGGCATCCGCAGCCGGCTCATGCAGCCCTGCTAGTCTCTGGGCGTGCGCACCCTCCTGCCCTGGGGGCCACCGGGCCCTCCACCCGCACCACTTCTCACACCTTCCCCTCCCCGGCTCACTCCTGGTCAGGAGCTTGGCCTGAAGGTCATTTCCGCAGCAAGGCTCACTTTGTGTTTTTTAATTGGCAATAATTATATTTATTGGGCACAGTGTGATATTTCAGTACATGAATATGTCATGGAATCAGCTAATCAGGCTAATTATCATCATGAGTTTTACCTTGACCCTCTCCCCTTCCTGAGTCTGGTTCTTTTATTGCATATAATAATACTCTGTTCTATTTCTTTGGAGGACTTATCTCTGTGTGTGTGTGTGTGTGTGTGTGTGTATTTGTGCATTTATATATTTTAATGTCTAAATTCCAGCTGTCCGAGGGTAGGAATTATATCTATTTCAGTTATTTCTTTTTTTTCCGAATCAATTTTTTATTCAAATTTATACATTTTTAAACATTCTTTTGTGCACCCTTAACTATTAGATTTAAAAAGATTCACAATGGCAAGCTCTGAATCCGCAGATGTGAAGTACAGATTTTAAGGTTTCTGTCTTGTCTTTTTTTGTTAGTTTGTTTGTTTGTGCTGAGGATGGAACTCAGGGCCTTGTGCTTGCTAGGCAAGTGCTGTACCACTGAGCCAAATCCTCAACCCCCTTTTCTTAGGTTTTTTGGTGCAGGGTCTTGCTATGTGGTTGAGGCTGGCCTTGAACTCACTATGTAGCCCAGGCTGACCTCAAACTTGCACTGATCATCCTGCCTCAGCCTCCCAAGTGCTGGGATTACAGGCGTGCGTCACCAGTCATACTGGTCCTCTGCTAATGAGTATTCAGGTTGTCTTCAGTCTTTTGCTAGTACAGTTAATACTACAGTTAATGACAAAACATAAAAATCATTTTTCCTTGTGTGAGAAAATCTGTAGGATAAATTGTAGGAACAGAATTTAGCATTCGTAGTTTTGTAATATAGCGGATATTGACAAAATGCGTGCCATAAAGGGATTACCAATTTACCTTTTCACCAGCCATGTGAAGTAGAACCCATTTTCTCATATATTCACTGGTGCAGATATTAACTTTTTAAAATTTCATTTTCCTACTTGAAGTTCTTTTTTGTGAACTATGTGTTTATTTATATCTTTGCCCATTTTATTTAGTTGTTATTATTTTTCTGTTCTAGGATCTATTTATATTCTAGGGAAATAAACTTTGTGTGTGTGTGCGGGATACTAGCATTTGAGCCAGGATCTTCTCACTGAGCTATATCCCCAGCCTCCTACCTCACCTTTTCTTTTTTTATTTTGAGACAGGGTCTCACTGAGTTGTGTACTTAGGCTGGGGTCGAATTTGTGATTCTGCTGCCTCAGCCTCCCAGCGTGCTGGGATGACAGGTGTGCACCACCATGCGCAGCTTGGAAAATTACCCTTTTGTTTTTAATATAAGTTTCAAATATCCCTTTGCCTTGTCAGTTGAATTGTAGCAGTTCTCCTTCTACTTTGTTCCTAGTCATGGTCAATGAAGTGCCAGAAATATTTGGAGGTTCCTTCACCTCACCCCATTAGAAAGGTCCGGTCAGTTGCAGAGCAATGTCCTGATAGTGAATGAATCGTGTGTTAATTTCTGTTAAAATTAAACGGCGATAGGCCTGGAAGATGCTCTCAGGCAGTCACTTCGTTATTTAAATAAGACCTAAGTAAGAGAAGCCACATAACCTGGTGAGCAGCAGGGCCAGAACCAGGGCTCCTCTCCGGCTTCCATTCTGGCTTAGGGTCGTTGTGTAGTACACACTCTGCGCAGGTTCTGAGCTTCTGACAGTAGCTATGAGTTGAAAGTTGGTTTTTCAGTCACAAGACTTTTCTCTTTCTGCTATTTCCTTCTCCTCTAACCTCTTCCCCACAGGCCTTCTGAATTCTGAAAGTGTACCCCAAGGCCAAGAACACTGCCCTTCAACACTGCCCTTCGCTGTGGTTGGTGCTTGCTGGGCTCTAGGCATGTGGCATGCAGGTACAGGAGAGGGACTTGTGAGGACTCTGCAAGGGATGGTGCTGCCTTCCATGCTTGACTCAGGCCTAGCGGAAGCCAAGTTAAGCTTGTTCTTGGTGGTCTGCAGATTTGCCACCAGGCCTCTTAAGTCTTAAAATGGAGAAAACCTAACTGGGCATGGTGGTGCATGCCTGTAATCCCAGCATTTGGGAGGCTGAGGCAGAAGGATTTCTGCAAGTTCAAGGCCAGCCGGGGGCTACGTAGTGAGTTCAAGGCCAGCCTGAATTACATAGTGAGACTCTGTTTCAAAAAAAGAAAGAGAAAGCCTCCATGAAAAGTCCTGGGAGGACTTGGATTGTTTCTCAGGGATCTTCTTATCCAAGTAATAAAAATGATAAATTACAAAAGTGATACAAAATTTAAAAATAAAATTACATATGCTTGTTTATCAGATCTAAGATATCATCCACTGTAGTGTCACACCAAAACAGAAAGAAAATAAATAAAAAAGAAAGAGGAAAGGTTTATTTTGGCTCATGGTTTTGTTTTTTTGTTTTGTTTGTTTTGTTTTGGTTTTTTGAGACAAGGTCTCACTATGTAGTTCAGGCTGGCCTTGAACTCACTATGTAACCCAGGCTGGTCTCAAATTTGAGGCAATCCTCCTGCTTCAGCCTCCTGAGTGCTGGGATTACAGGCGTGTGCTACTGTGCCCAACTTAGTTCATGGTTTTGTAGGTTCCATTCTAAAACCTATGTCCCCATTGCTTTGGGACTCAGGCAAACTCATGACAGGAGCTTGTGGTAGACCAAAGACCACTTTTATCATGAGCCAAGAGGCAAGAGAAAGAAAGAGGAAGAGACCAGGTCCCACAGTCCCCTTGGAAGGTAGAGTGATCTAAGACCCCCAGCGACCCCAGGACCTCCCAGCAGGCCCTCCTCTCCCTTATAGTTCCTTGACCTCCCAGCAATACCTCCCTGGGGATCAAGCTTGTAATATATGACCTTTGAGGGACACATATCCAAACCATAGCACATACATAAAAAAGTAAAATAAATTTTCCTTAAATATGAAATCATAGTGTAATCTTTTAAAAGATATTTTAAGTGGCACTTAAAATAAATTATGGCTAGCCGGGCATGGTGGTGCATGCATGTAATCCCAACAGTCTAGGAAGCTGAGGCAGGAGGAATGCCAAGTTCAAACTCAGCCTGGGAAATTTCGTGACTTAGTGAGACCCTGGTTTAAAATGAAAACATCAAAAATGGGGATCTAGTTCAGTGCAGAGACCTTGGGTTCAGGCCCCAGTACCACAAAACAAACATTTTAGAATTAATGCAGTGTTGTATTTGCTTGAGTAATTCCAAAGCATTTTCATATATATGATGTCATTCAGTTTTCCCAACAAGTGTGATATATAAGTGTGATATATAAGTCGTTTTGTCAGAGATCACAGTAATGACAAAACTGGGTCTTAAACCCCAGACTTCCTTCTCTGCCCACTTGTTACCTCATCTGCACGAATCTTTCTGTTGTATCAAAGCAGGTGCCTGGACCAGCCCCAAAAGCAAGGGCTGCTCTGGTTTTCTGCTTCTGATAAAGACGAATGCTGGCAGAAATAGGTCTGCAGAAGCAGTTTTTTTAAAAATTAAAAGAACAAGAATGTAAGTTTAATTTGAGGACTTTTTCCCCCCTCTTCTATAAAGGTACCAGAAAGCAGCTGAAGAGGCAAACATGGAAAAGAAGAGAAGTGTAAGTACCCAGCAGCCCCCATGTTCCTGCAGCTTCGGGAGCAGAGCCTGTGGCTGAGCCACCTGCAGCTCTGCGGCACTTTCGTGCCAGCTGGTCCAGTTTGGGAGCCATTTGCCAGGGAGAATTTGGCTGTGGTACAAGAAACCTTATTTTTTTCACGGAGGCTCTCCTTTTGGGCCATGTTTTCTTTCCTGTGCTAAGTGAAGGCTGTGAGGCCAAATGCTTCGCCTGGGGTTAGTTAAGATGGCTTAGCACTTCTGTGTACAGGAGAACACAGCGTTTCCTAGGCCACCATCCTTTTTTCCAGATCAAACCACCAGAATTTCTATATTGATGTGTTTAAGTGGTAGTAGTTACCAGCTGCGTGTCGTCATCCTCTGGGTTCTTTGTTTAAAGCAAACTTCTTGACTCAATCTAGTTTGCAAATAAAACCCTTCAGAATAAGCTCCCAGCCAGTACTCATTCTTTACTCTCCCTGCTTGCTAACTTCCAGCTGGGCTGGCTAATGTATTTGTTTTGAAATCTTACTTGGTTTAGTCTTTTTTGAGATGGGTCTCAGGATGGGTCCCAGTGTGTTGCCCAGGCTAGTTCTGAAATTTTTTTTTTTTTTTTTGGTGCTGGGGATCAAACTCAGGGCCTTGTGCTCCAAGGTGAGCACGCTAACCACTGAGCTAAATCCCCAGCCCCCCTAGGCTAGTTTTGAACTCATGGACTTAGGTGATCCCCCTGCCTTGGCTTCCCCTGTAACTGGGACTACAGGTGTGCACCACAACACTGCAGCTCCTTAATTTAATCTTATGAAGATAAAATACCACATATTTGAGCAAGAAGTCTTTAAAGTTGACTGGCATTATGAAAACATCCTGCTGGAAGTTTTCTGTACCTAGCCTATTTTTTTAACCTTTATTTTTATTTTTTTAATTTGCATTTTTTAAAAAATTTTTTGTATGTAATGTACCAACACATGTTCTTGGTAAAAATAAAAAAAATTAAAAAACAAAAATTTAGCCTATTTAAACTAGTGCATGACATGCTCTTGTCAGTTTGTTCTAAGGGAGTAAAACCCACTTTAACTTAATTTTCCTGTAATTTTAAAATGGATCTTGTTTGGTGCATCTTAAGATTAAAGCTGCAGGCTGGAGATTTAGCTCAAGGCCCTGAGTTCAATCTCCAGCACCAGGAAAAAAAAAAAAAAAAAGACTAAAGCTACCATTTTACTCAGCTGCTTGCTTCTTCTACCCTTCTCCTGCCTGTTTTTCCCCTTCCTCCTCCTTTTCTTTCACTCATTCAGTAAATTTTCATCAAGCACCTACTCTCTGCCAAGCACTGTTTTAGGCACTAAGAATATGGACTACATCTCCTCCCCCAAGGAGTTTACATTCTGGTGGGAGACACAGACAGCAAAGAAATTGTGTCAGGTGGTGAGTGACTAGTGCTGTGAAGCAGATAAGGAACTTGGAGTTTAGGTGTAAGGCCTCTGAACCAGTGACATTTGAGCAGAGATTTGAGGTCATATGAGCCCAGGAGAAGAAAGATTCAGGCAGAAGAAACAGCATGTGCAAATGCCCAGAGGCAAAGGCAGTTCTTTTGAGCAGTATTTGAGGACTCAAAAGCCTGTCACAAGGTCATTGAAAGGACTTTGGCTTTAACTCTGAAGGGAAGGAGGCCTTCAGAGGTTTTGGGTGCAAAAGACTGATGTGATCTGACTTAGATTTTTAAAAGATGAAGAGATTTGTAGAGGAACTATGACAGAAGCATAGTGACCAAGGAAGAAGCTGTTGCAATGATTTAGGAAAGAAATGGGGGTTGGGAATGTAGCTCGGTGGTAGAGCACTAGCCTAGCAAGCACAAGGCCCTAAGTTCAAGCCCGGCACCACCCCCACCCCCCAAAAAAACAAGAAATGATAATACATGGGATTGGAGTAGTAGTGCTACAGGTGAGAGGTGGTCAGGATTTGTACTGAAGGAAGAGGGAAGAATCAAGAATGGCAACAATGTTTTTTGGCTCAAATACCATTAAATTAAATTTAAATGCCATTAATTGAGATGGGGAAGATTGTAGTAAAAGCAGGTTTGGAGTAGGGGAATTGGTAGAAGCTCTGTTTTGAATGTGTTAAATTTGAAGTGCTCGGGTTAGGGATTTGGCTCAGTGGTTGGAGTACTTGCCTTGCAAGCACAAGGCCCTGAGTTCAATCCCCAGCACCCCCCCAAAAAAAAAAATTTGAAGTGCTTTATGAAGGCATCCAAGTAGAAATGCCAAGAAGAAGCTTGACTGTACAAGTCTTGAATTAGAAGAGATCAGGGCTGGAGATAAAAATGGATGTGTGTCACAGTACCAGCAGCACTTATGTGAGGTGCTTGAAATAATTTAGGAAGTGACTGTAGATAGAGGAGAGGTCTCAGACTGGACTTGGGGGCTGACAAGATAAGAATCAACTGAGGATGGGGTGGGGATTTAGCTCAAGTGGTAGAGCACTTACCTAGCAAGCACAAGGCTCTGAGTTCAATCACTATCACCAACCCTCCCCCAAAAAAAAATCAGCAAAAGAAATGAGGAACAGCTGGTGAAAGAGCGGTAGAAACAAAGCAGGGAGTGCCTGAAGCCAAGTGAAGAAAACATTTCTAGGAAGAGAGTTAACAGAGTCAAACATAGCTAAACTGAGAATTGACCATCAGATTTGCAACAGGAAGGTGACTGGTCGCTTTGTATGGTTTTGGAATGGTGGGGTAAAGCCCTGATTGGACTGGGTTCAAGCATGCCTGTAATTCCAGCACTCTGGAAGCTGAGGCAGGAGGAGCGCCTTGAGTTCGAGGCTAGCCTGGGCTACATAGTGAGTTCAAAGACAGCTTGAACTACGTAGTGAGACCCTGTCTCAAAAGAAAACAAAAAACAAAAACCCCAGAGTGAGATAAGTAAAGACAGACATTGATGGAGCATCTCTTACATACCGGCTGAAGACACAGACAGAGGAATGAGATATGTTTCCTGCCTTCAAGGGACCATTTAGGTCTGAGAGTTTGAAAAGAAAAATTTATAGTCCAGATGTGATAAGTTTCATATCAAATAAATAGGGCTAGATGGGAGAATTTAGAAGAGAGCCATAACCTGGACTATGCCACGTCAAAGATTTCCCAGAAGTGATATCTGACCAGACCCTGAAGGACCAATAGGAATTAGCTAGGCTAAGGGGTCAAGGAATGGCAGGGTGATTGTATTTTGACAGAGCAAACAGCCTATGACCAGCATGAAAGTCTAAGAGGCCCACTTAACAGATGGAGAATTGTCACATTCCCCAAGACAGAAAATTCAGGAAAAACAAGCAAAACAGGTGAGGAGAGTGAGGATTGAAGGGCAAGGGAAAGGCCAGCTGTAGTCAGGATGAGTTCAAAATGCCTGTGGAAGCCAGGCGTGGTGGTGCATGCCGTAATCCAAGCAGTCTGGAGGTGGAGGCAAGAGTTCCACTTCAAGTTCCAGGCCAGCCTGGGCTACATAATTGGCTCAAGGCTGGCCTGGACCACAAAGGGAGACCCTGTCTCAAACAAACGAGATGCCGATGGAATAGGTAGAATTGGTAGATAAGGCAAGAGATCTGGGTAGAGTCACAGGTCACAACTCAACAACAGATAGCTGGTGAGTGAAACCAGGGGGTGGATAACTATAGAAAATAGCACTTCGGAGGACCTAAGATCAAACTTTGAGGAACAAAGAAGGAGAAAACTGTAAATAAACCCAAGGAATGGGCAGAGAAATTGAGAGAAATCTAGGAAAAAGGAGTGTCAGAAAACTTGGAAGGGAGGAATTTTTCAAAGGGCAAGTGGTCAGTAATGCCAAATGCTATCCCTTTTTTAAGAAGCTCTCAGTGTAGGGATTTCTTCCCTTCTTTGGAGGCTTTATCCAGGCTGTATCCATGTGTATCTTGCCAGAAGCCTTCTTTTAAAGTGAAAATGTCCCTGCTGTGATTTCAACGTGATAGCTCATTTGACACAGCCTCATCATTTAAGGGAAGGGACTTATCCAACTTCATACATCTCGGACTGACAGATCTCCAACTTAGCGCAATTTTAAGTCAGATGCTTTGCAGGAGGGACACTGTGGGGTGATCTAGAGTTAGGAAGTTAGGAAGTTAGGCCATTCTCGGGCCTGCTGGATAGAATGAATAGGGGCCTGGATGTCACTCTCAGAAAGGAGGCTATCATAGTGAACAACTGTTATCGGGTAGGTTCTGATATTCCTGGGTTCTTCCCCTCCTTGAGCAAAGAATTTAACAAGGGGGGCAAAAAGTAGTTCTAAAGTTTTATTTAAAATTATAGAGAAAAGAAGAAAAGGAAAGTTGAGTATAACAATAGAAACAGTGAAATGTGTACCAGGCCTAAAAAGCACAGTAGGGATTACCACGAAAAAGGCATGATAGTGGTGGCACTGGGTACACAGACACCCACAGGAGGGAAAAGGGACAGCTCCTTCCCTGGCAGCCCGTAGAAAAGAAAAAAAGGGCTTGCTTCCGGTGTTGTTTCTATTTATGGAATGGAGTTCCCATGGAAACTTGCGAGAACTCCCTACAGTCCACTTGAGAGGGCCTTGCTTGAAAATGGCACCTCAGGCTGATGTCACTACCCGGGACTGACATGGGGTCCAAGCCACTCCTCCAGGTCACATTCCCTTGCCAGCCAGCCTTAGCCATCCCCTATTCCTACCTCACAACCAATGTGACCTTTAAACTTTCAACCTTCTTTTTTTTTTTTTAAATCTTCTTTGGTTTTTTGAGACAGAGTCTCACCATGTAGCCCAAGCTGGCTTCAAACTCGAAGTCAAGGAGATCCTCCTGCCTCAGCCTCCCAAGTGGTAGAATTACAGGTGTGTACCACTATGCCCCCCGCTACTGTCAACCTTCTTGACTCCTAGTGCCTTAGTATAAGAAAATACTTAGGGAAAAATTAAAATCTTGATACACGTGACATCAACTAGAATTTCATTTTGCTTTATATCCACCCTCCCTATCATACGCATCAAGTAGAGAGAGCAGTAAGAAACTGTAACCCAAGTTCAGGATTTGGGGGATGACTGGGCACAGTGGTGGATCATGTTTATTCACACTGTGAGAGGTAGCTGCAGGAGTAGGGAGGGCCAGTCATTTAATAACAGTTGTTGGCCGGGTGTGGTAGTGCATGCCTGTAATCCCAGCACTCAAGAGGCTGAGGCAGGAGTATTGCTGCAGGTTCAAGGCCAGCCTGGGCTACATAGTGAGTTAGGCCAGTGTGCTCTACAAAGCAAGACCCTATACGAAAAAAAAAAAAATTGTTACCACTTACTGGGTGCCTACTCAAATCAAATATTATACTATATACATTAATACAGTCTCGTGTATTCCCCACAATAGCCCTGTATAACAGTTTCCAGAAACTAGGAAACTTGCCCAAGGTCTCTTGGTTGAATGAAGGTAGATTATGCAAGTAATGAATGTTCATTGTAGTTAATACAAGGAAAGAGAAGAAAACATAAGTGATCTGTGACCCATTATCCAGTGATAACATGGACCTCTTAATGTAATATTCCTTTTTTTTTTTTTTACGGTGTTGCTTTTAGCTATTGCTTTTATTCTATGACTCCTTCTCTTTCTTCCCCATTTTGCTTTCCTCACACCCAGAAGACTTGGACCACAGACAGCCTGGGCCTGGGCGCACTCCTGGGAGCGAGTGAAGGGTGTGGGCCTTGAGTGCAGTCAGACCACACTGCCCTGCCCTGCCCCTTTCTGTCTCCCACACAGCCCTCCACCCACCGTCAGCACTCTTGAATTTGTACCCCTGGGAGATCCTTTTAGTAGAAGAGCATGCAAAAAACAAAAAAGTAGAGGAGCATGCATACTCCTAAAGATGCTCCCTAAGGGGATGTCCTCCGCCCAGGCCTTGTTGGTACTCTCCCACCCAATCTTTCTCTTCCCACTAGTCATAAGTAAAGTAGAAATGAAAGTTTTACACCACTTACAGCAACATCGAATTTATTTAACACTTCTGCGAAACTTTTTTTGCGATTGGAAAGTGATGTATAATTTTGTTTCTGCATTCGTGTTTATTATATAATGAATATATACTTATTGTAAAAAAAGAAAAACAAATGCAGTAGTCCATCGTCCAAAAATAATCTGTGAGCCAGGCCGTGGTGGCACATGCCTGAAATGGTAGGACTCAGGTGGCTGAGGCAGGAGGATCAAAAGTTTAAGGCCAACCCAGGCTACTTTTTTTGTTTTGTTTTGTTTTTATCTAGTAAGTTTGAGGCCAGCCCTGGGTGGCATAGAGACTACAGGGTTAGGCTATACTACTTATCAAGACCATGTCTCAAAAAAACGAAACAGCCAGGCATGGGGGAGCATACCTGCAGTCCCAGCAGGTGTATTGCCGTGAGTTAGAGGCCAGCCTGGACTGCATAGTGAGTTCAAGGCCAGTCTGGACTACATAATGAGGCCCTGTCTCAAAAAACCAACCAAAACAAAACAAAACAAAAAATAAAGTACACAAAGATTACCTCTGAACTTCTAGACTCCTTTTCTGTGTACTTTTTGATAAATAAGCATTCATATTATAAAATGGGATTCTAACTTATAATTTCCTTTCTTTCATTAAAAAATATCTTATGAGCATCTTTCCGTGTCAATAAATATATTTTGATCCCCATGATACACATCTGAGAAAAGTACTATCCAGAGATTAAGGCAAAATCTTGCTCTAGGTCCCAGGGCTCCCGTGTGGGCATGGTAGGGCAGGTGAAGGCAGAGGCTGAGGTGACTCATCCATCGTATGGCATGAAATAGTAGGGCCAAGAATGATGCTGGCTTAAAACACCAGCTTCCGGAGCTGCTTTTTTTTTTTTTTTTAATAGAGGCAATATGTTACCATATTGCCCAGTCTGGAACTGGACTTAAGTGATTCTCTTGCCTCAGCCTTCCAAATAGCTGAGAGTATGGGAGTGCATGACTACATTCATCAAAACAAAACCTTTTTTCAGTCTCAACAAAACCTTTTTATGCTACTATTATCTCTGATCCATACCGACTTCCTTCATTGAATCATCTTGTAAGCTCTGATTTGAACGCTGGAATGAAGCAGATGTTCTGTAACTTTGTTTTTCAAGCCTTGTTGCTGCTCTCAGTATTTTCTGAAGAGTAATAGGGTGAGAGACCTGATTCCCACTATAGCTACTAATCCTATTTAATTCCTGGAAGTCTTTCAGTCCAAGGTTGTTTGTCCTTTCTTTCTTAATTGAAAACCTGGAGAGCCACAGCCTGCAGGAATGGAAAGTAAGAAGGTACTGGAGACCACAGTTTGTTGGAAAGGTAGTGCGCTGCAGTTTAGTTAGGAGGCCTTTCAAAGCATGAAACATTTAATTTTACTTCAACAAGAGTGTTTCCTCTCTTATCCTACAGCAACAGTGATGATTTCCAGGTTGTTTTCTACTTTATGCATATAAATTCCATTTTTGACCCAGGCAAAAATGAACTCTCATATATGTAAATGTGTGTCCTCTGAACAGGAGGCTGGGCGGTAGTTGTGTTTTCTTATGAAGTCTACCTGTTTTTCAACCAAAGGATCTGTAAAATAGTAACTAAGAATTGAGACATAAACATGTAGGAGAAGAGCAAGGAAAAGGATTAAATTCTTATGTAAAAATAAAATGTGAGGACTAGGGGTATAGCTCAGTGGTAGAGCAGTTTCCTAGCATGTACAAGGCCCTGGCTGGGTTCAATCCTCAGCACCAAAAAAATAGTTTATATACATGTAAATTATGTTAAATATAACTAAATAGCATTTATGAAAATACTTAAAAGCCTGGTGACTTCTTTAGATTTCTACAAATAGTTTCAGTCCTTGATGCAACTATCCATAATTATTAGTATTGTATAATTTCAGCTTTACTCCATTTTTGTATTATTTTTAAAAGAAAAACCAGAATTCATCATATAAAATTATTGTGGCATAATTTAATGAACTGTTATTACTGTATATCTATAATATTTAAAGTATCTGGTATTTTTGCTTTTTCTTTCTTACTTTTCCCATGAATCTTTGAATAAAAATCTCTCATCTCCAATGTAACTATCATGAGATCTGGGCTATTCTTTCTTCTCATTTTGTCCTTATAAGGCTATCCTGTTTTATCACTTCCTGCTTCGACTCCTGACTTTTTCTCTCTTCCCCTCTCCCTGTCCCGGGGTGGATGCTTGCTCCATGTGGCAGGGCTATAACTGTTCACAGCTGTCTGAAGCAACTTTCATTTTACAAAGAACACGTTTGACTGTTTCAGCAGGCAAGTTATAACTGGCATTGATTTCTTGCGCTTCTAGAACACTGAAAATCTCCCCCAGCACTTTAGAAGGGGAACCCTGACTGTGTTAAAGAAGAAGTGGGAGAACCCGGCGCCAAGAGCAGAGTTGCACGCAGACCCGGTGCGAAACAGCAGCCTTGAGATTAGGCACAGAGTCGACCACCCTCCTGCTGCAGTGACAAGCCACTCTACTTCTGGAGCCAGAGCCGGCCACGACGGACAGACCCAGCCCAGACCTAGATTTGGATCACGTCCTGAACCCCGTCCTCAGCAACAGTATCACCCTGAGGACAGTGAAGATCTTAAAGACCACACAGCCGGAAGTGAAAACATGGAAAATTGTCTGGGAGACTTCAGACATGAAGTTGAGAAATCTGAAATCAGTGAAAACACAGAAGCGCCAAGCAAAATAGAGAAATACAACGTCCCGCTGAACAGGCTTAAGATGATGTTTGAGAAAGGTGAACCAACTCAAACTAAGGTAAGAATTGGGCAGGTTTAAAATTTGAGAGGGTCATTTGATATACTAAACAAAGCTGTTTTTCTAATCTGGACAGTTGGGGTAGCATGGAATGTGTGATCCATATATGTGTCGTTTGATTCAAGTTACAGTTGATAGGAAGTCTGAATTATGTACATAGATGCAATACTAAGATTTGTTAGTCTCTGACCCAACTGCAAGTTAAATCAAGCTCACACTGGGATTCTAGTTGATATCTAGAAATGAAGAGAACCGGACACTGATTGGATTGTGCGGGTTTTGTACTCTTGCCCTTTAATTTGTCTTCCTGTGCCTTTTGTCATTCGTAGCCTTGGGGGTGGAACCACTGCTGAATTGCACTCTGCCTGGACACAGCTGCAGAAGGAGTGTTAAGGCCAGAGTTTAACATTAAGACTGAGGCTTAGTTGTCTGTTTGCTAGCTGAATCCCTTCCCTTCTTCTCAACTTCCTCATCTGTGCCGTCCAACAAATGTTTTCTATCAGCTAAAATCCTCTCCCAGAAAAAAAATCAATGGGGATAGCTGGACTAGCTGTTGCTTTCGGGAGTTTTGACTTGCAAATGCGCAGGGTTGCATTTTCCTACAACTGCTAATGAAATTTGATCTTTCATGTGGATTGCAGACTGAGTCCCCAGAGGGAATTACTTAACTAGAAAATGAGTTACATATGCTGGTGACTTACAACACAATCCAGGGGCCGAAAAGCTGGTCAGTTTTTCCAGTTTTCTCATACTTTCCTCCGTATCTGGCTTTGTATGTAGGGATGGTTAGGAACGGCGGTCATAATGAAATAAACAGAGCTGACGGGTAGCGAAGCCGTCATTTACCAGAGATTCCATCTGCTTGGGAAGGCTGATTTTTTTTAAAGCTAAATATCTGGCCTAAATTCCTATTGGGAAGCAATAGTATGAAGTATTCTTTCTGATACAAAAAATAGATAACTCATCGCGTGGCCCACCTGCGGTGCGCTCAGTGTGAGGCTGTCAGCTCTGTACTTTGCTGCGCCGCCGCCTGCTTTGCTTGCACCTGGGGAGTTCCCGAGTGTTTGGAGACCCTCCCTGTGAAGGCCTGGGAAGAATTTTCAAAGGTCTGTAAAGCTAGAACCCTCTTCTGGGCCTGAGCTTTAGCTCTGCTTTCACAGTGAAACCAGTTGGCAGGAGATGTGACCACAAAGCAGTTTTATGACTTTTCTTAAACTCTCTTCCCACTTAATTTTTGGTCTCATAGGCTTGCCAACTCCTTCCTTCTCCTTTCTTTGTGGACATACTTTTTTTTTTCTTTTATTTAAATAGGAAGAATTCCACAAAAAAAAAAAAGGAAGAATTTTAAATGGAAGGAAAATACGTTAGAAATCCTAAATAAAGAGGAAGGGGCTTTGTTGTGACTCAAAGCAGCATTGTAAGTCCCCCTCGCAGACCTCACTAGGGTTAGCACAGCCAGCGTCACACCAGCACGCACCGTGTGGATTCAGTACAGAAAGGCGCGCACGTGTCTAGACCAGCCCAAGGTAGGAAATGACTGGGATGGCAGCAAACAGAAATGCTGATTATGTGTAAGGATCTGGTGGAAGAATTTTTTCTCATAAATGTCTAGTGAGATGGGTCAGAACAAGCCTATTTCCTGTGTCTGGTCAGAGTGGGAAAAAACTCCCCGTGTAAATAAAGATCCTACTAGATGACTGTGGTGCTGGGCAACCTGATGGCCCAGGAGGATGGAAGGCTTCTGAGAAATTGCCTGGGCTTTTTTAGGTTTGGATATTAATGTGTGTGTACCCTATTAAATTTCCTGATTAAACTGTCCTTTGTCACTTAATAGACGGTTTAGGAGCCAGGCACAGTGGTGCCTGCCTATAATCTCAGCACTAGGGAGGCTGAGGCAAGAGGATCCTCAAGTTTGAGGCCAGCCTGGGCTACGTAGTGAGTTTAAGACAAGCCTGAACTACAGTGAGGCCCTGTCTCCAAAAACAAGGTGGGGGACAGGGCTGGGGATTAGCTCAGTAGTTAGAGTGCTTGCCTAGCAAGCGCAAGGCCCTGAGTTTGATTCCCTGAACCAAAAAAAACAAAAAAAAGCCTAGCTACCCTTGTTTTTTTCTTTTTTGGGTGCTGGGGATCAAATTTAGGGCCTTGCGCTTGCTAGGCAAGCATGTCCTTGGTTTTATAGCTGCTTCAAAATAAGCATAATTATCTATGTTGGAAATAGCCCAGATTACTTTTTTTTTTTTTCAGACAGGGTCTCCATATATAGTTCAGGCTGTCCTTAAACTCATGGCAGTCCTCCTGCCTCAGCCTCCTGAATGCTGGGATTACACCACGCCCAGGTTCATAATTGAATTTTAGAGAACTAGACTGCATCTCAACTAATCAGCTAAGCAGGGTCAGGAAGTACATGGATAATGGAAACACATGGTCTTATGTCTTGTCCTCCTGAATGTTTTTATAATAGTTACTTATAGCAGGTGAGGTTAACTGACTTCAGTTCCACTTTTCTTTTCTTTTCTTTTTTTTTTTTTTTTTTTTGGTGCCGAGATTGAATTTGGGGCCTGTGCTTGCCAGGCAAGCACTCTAACCACTGAGCAAATCCCCAGCCCTAGTTCCACTTTTCCTGGTGTGTTTTGCTCCCTTTTCTCTGAGATAACTTCTGTTCTTATCCCCTTCTCTTCTGGGTCACTTTGCCTTCCCATCTTCTGTTTCCTTGTACAGTCTTATTGTATTTCCATGATTCTACAAGGTGAATCTCAAATCTAGATTCTAATCCTGAACTCTTAACCCAAGCTTCAGCCCCTGCCTAATTGTTTGCTAGATCAGCTATCTCTTTGTGAATATTTGTCAGGCCTTCAGATTCAAGAAGGCTAAAAAAGAATCCACCATCTTTCCAACGAAACGACTGTGCCTCTGGTGTCCCTGAAAGCCTCACCATTTATCCAATTTCCTGATCTATAAAATCACCAAACCAGTTTGTTCCCCTGCCTCCTCCCACCTCCCCTCCCCACCCCGGCAGGTCATTTCTAAACCCTGCCATCGGCATCGCCTTCAGTCTCTTCCAGTCCGGTGGTGTAGACTTATCACATCTCACCTGTGGTATTGCTACCTCCCTTATTAGCCTCTCAGTTCTTTCTTCCCAGCCATCCTCTACACAGTGGCTATTTATTTTTCTAAAAATAGTTTAAATTATGTTACTGCCTTGATCAGAAACATTCGATGCCTCAAAATTAATCCATATTTATGCTCAGGTCTTCCACAGACTGAGCTCAATTTACTTTCCTGGTCTCATAGACAATTTTATACTCAAACTGTGGATCACGCCTCATTCTCTGAACTTCACACCCATCAAGGTCTGTCAAGACTGTGAAGCCAGGGGCTAGGGATTTAGCTCAGTGGTTAGAGTGCTTGGCTAGCAAGTGCAAGTTCAATCCCCAGCACCAAAAACAAACAAACAAACAAACAAAAAAAACAAAAAGACTGTGGAGCCAGCCGGGCATAATAGCTCATGCCTGTAATCCCAGGACTCTGGGATGCTGAGGCAGGAAGATCACAAGTTTGAGCCCAATTTGGGCAGTTTAGTGACCTAGCAAGACCCAATACCTAAATAAAATTTTTTTGACCAGGGGAGGTTTGAGACAGGGTTTCACTATGTAGTTTAGGCTGGGCTTGAACTCACTGTGTATCCCAGGCTGACCTCAAACTCAAGGCAGTCCTCCTGCCTCAGCCTCCTGAATGCTGGGATCACAGGTGTGCACCACCACATCCAGTGCCTAATAAAATTTTTTTTAAAATGTTAAAAGGGGGCTAAGAAAAGACTGGAAGGCAAGACCTTCAGCTTCTCTCATAGACCCATGGACTTTTCTTTTTACTTTTGGGCTCTTATATTTTGAATTTATATATGCCAGTCTTTTTTGTTTTTTGGCGGGGGTGCTGGGGATCAGACTCAGGGGCTTGCACCTGCTACACAGGCACTCTACCACTGAACTAAATCCCCAGCCCTTCCATTCTCTTTTCACAGGAATTAAAACCACCCCATTCAACTAAACCTGAATAACCTATCTGTTCACCAAAGATGGAGAACAAGTGACAAATATCCTTTAATCAGTTCTCATTATTTATGTTATTTGAGTTGTGAGTTTCTCTTCTTTCATTCATTATATAAGAGCCAATGTTCTATAATCATTACTAGGAAAAAGAAATGACACAGGGACATGTACTGAATATTAGGAAGTAGCATTCCTAATTTCCTACATAGTTGCTTTGGGTTTCAGATGGCTGAGGAAACTGTTCTGGACATCCTTTTATGGAAATGTTGGCTGATCAGCTAGTTATAATCAATACTTACCTATTGTCATATTCATATTTGAATCCATAATCTTTAGGATCCAGGATATGGTTTGTGAAAAATTAAGTACCTCTTCTTCTGTCCTAGAAATGGTCAAACAGTGAAGGAAGCATTAGAAGGCTCCTTAAGCTTTGGCTGTTTCAGGGATTTAGCTCAGTGGTTAGAGTGCTTGCCTTGCAAGCACAAGGTCCTGAGTTCGATCCCCAGCACCAAAAAAAAAAAAAATCTCCCTGTCAACTTTGGCTTTTTGTTTTGGGTGCTAACATTTGGTCTACAGGAATCCTTGGATAGGAGAAGAGAGAGCAAATGTTGTCTTTTCCTCATGTCAGGATTGAACCAGTTAGGTATAATGTTAAGGAAATAAGGATGGAATACAAATAGCTCTTTTTTTTTTTTTTTTTTTTTTTTGGTGGTGTTGGGAATTGAAACCAGAGCCTCATGCATGCTAGGCAAGTACTCTGCCACTGAGCCAAGCGACATCCCCAGCTCTGCCCCGTGAGTCTTTTGCACAATTACTATTACTGTTACAGTTGAGTGGGCCAAAAATAGTCCAGGTTTTCATGTACGATGAGGAAAGAATTGCCAAGTGTACACTCCATAGACAATAGAAAGTAGCAGCGTTTATTGGAGATCTCCAGGAAGAGAACAGCCAGGATGAGGGAAAAGGAAAACAGCAGGAAGGGCAGAAAGGGTAGGAGCAAAAGGCGAAAGGGCCAAAAGGTGTGCATGAGCAAAAAGCAAAAAGGCAATGGTGTACCTGCACACTCAGGCTCCTTGAATTTAAAGGGTAGCTATCTCTGACTCCTAGGTGCCTCCCACTGAGTTTCTCACTAGCATCAGAATCCTGCCCCCTAGGGCCGTAGGATCATTTAGGGTTTTTGTTATTATGTTTTGTTCCTCCTTTAAGAAAATGGAAGCCTGGATAATCCTTAAAATGTTGTTTATATTTGTGCTTTTGGGGAAGGAAGTGGTTTACTCAGCTCCTTTGTTTCTAACTGTACTATTATTTCTTCTGTTTCATCCTCTCTAAGGATGTTCCATCCTCTCTAAGAGGAGTTAGCAAAAGAAGACAGAAGAGAGATGCATACCTATGTTTATAGCAGCACAGTTTATAATAGCTAGGTTTTGGAAACAGTATATATGTCTGTCAGCAGATGACTGGATAAGGGAAATGTGGTATTTGTACACAATGGAGTACTACTCTGCCATAAAGAAAGATAAACTTGAGGCGTTCAAAGGTAAATGGATACAATTTGAGAACATAATGTTAAGTGAAATAAATCAAACACATAAACTCAAATATCCCATTGTGGTAGGAATAGGGCATGGCTAAGGCTGTCTGGCAAGGGAACGTGACCTGGAAGAGTGGCTTGGATCCTACCTCAGCCCTAGGGGAGTGGCCTGGTCCTGACCTCAGCCTGAGGTGCCAATTTCAAGCGCCACCTCTCTCAGGCAGACAGTAGGGAGTTCTGGCAAGTTTTCATGGGAACTCCATTCTGTAAATAGAAGCGACACCGGAAGCAAGCTGTCTCTCCCTCTGTCCCTCTCTCTCTCTCTCTCTCTCTCTCTCTCTCTCTTTCTCTCACTTCCTTTCTACAGTGCCACCAGGGAAAGCGCTCTCCCTTCTCACTCCCCTGGGAAGACAGTGTCTGTGCACCCAGTACCAAGGCTATCATGCCTTTTCATGGTAACCCCACCGGGTCTTTTAGGCACACTACATATTTTGCTGTTTCTATTGTTATGCTCGGGCTGGGGATTTAGCTCAGTGGTTAAAGTGCTTGCCTTACAAGCATAAGGGCCTGAGTTCGATCCCCAGCATGAAAAAAAAAAAAATCTATCTATTGTTATGCTCAACTTTCCTTTTCTTCTTTTCTCTATAATTTTATTTTTTGGTGCTGGGGATCGAACTCAGGGCCTTGTGCTTGCAAGGCAAGTACTCTAACCACTGAGCTAAATCGCCAGCCCTACATTCCCAATTTTATAGATGGAAACAGGTGAGGTCAGAGAAGTTCACTAAAATGCAAATGTCATGTTGCTAATATGAGAGCAAGGATTGAAATTGTGTAGTATCTAGTATCTCTTCTCTCATATTAGCACCATCTTCATGAATTTTTTGGGGGGGTGTTGGAGATCGAATTCAAGGCCTTGCTCTTGCTAGGTAAGCACTCTACCACTAAATCCCCAGCCCCATCTTCATTAATATTGTAACTGCCTATTGTTTAGAAACAACTTGCTGTGGCCCTACATATGTTTGAAGTTCAAGAAAACTGGGAGCCAGGCGTGGTGGCACATGCCTGTAATCACAGCCTCAGCAGAAATGCTTTGTTTTTAGTGATTTTCTTTGAATTGTATTAGGGAAATGATACTATAACAGTCAGAAGATATAATGTATTAGACATTTTTCTTACATATTTTCAGCTTGTTTTCAAAGATTTTACTATTTTATAATAACACCAGAATAAACTAAGTACATATTCGTGAAAGCTTTGTTAACATTAGGTTTTATCATTTCTATTTATAGTAAGTAATAAAGATGAAGTATTACCTCTCCTTTTTTTTTTTTTGGTGCTGGGATCGAACTCAGGGCCTTGTGCTTGCAAGGCAAGCACTCTAACCACTGAGCTAAATCCTCAGCACTTACCTCTCCTTTTTTTCTTTTTTGTTAGTTGGAAGAATACATAATTTTTGTAGGACAGTTAGAAATACAGAAAATATAGAGAAATCTTACCACCTGGAGATAAGTATGTGCCTTCTATATGTATTGTTTTATATAAATAGGCTCTGTTTTTTCTGAGAGTCTCTGAAAAAATTTCTCTCTCTTAATATTTTGAGGAATTAAGACCAGGTTTCATCTATATCCCATGATCCCTAAGCATATTTCAGCAAAATCCCTTTTTTCCCTAAAAGCTACCTTTCCTCCACCCTTGATTTTGGGAGGATAAGGAAGATTAAAATTGAACAATTGAAGTGGCTGAGTGAGGTAAAGGACTGTCCATAAATTAAAGTGTTAAGAATGTGCTTTAAAGATTTTTTTTTTAAAGGGGGTGGAAGGGACAGGAAATCCTGCTTTATTAGTTATTTAGAACCTAATTTATTTTATATTTTTTTAAAAATTCTACATACTTGCTAACAGCCTCAAACTGTTATCCTCTTTTTGGTGCATTTGATTTATGGATTCACAGAGAATATCATAGGGGCATTCATACCAATGAGAGTTTCAGTCAGCTAACAGGAAGGAGGACTTTTTTATGAGGCGAGGTAAAGGCCAACAAGCTTTAGGAAATTCCAGAAAGTCTTACAGTGTCTTGTCTTTCTGTCTTCCTTTGATTATGATAATTAAGGCTCCCTCAAGTGTCTGAATAAGAGCCTGGAATGAGATAATCCGTCTGTTATAGAAGAGTATTTTGGTATTAGAATGCCTACACAAACACATAGGTTTGGGCCTGGGAATTTAGTTTAGTGGCCAGAATACTTGCCTAGCAAGCCCAAGGCCCTGAGTTTGATCCCCAGGACCACCACAAAATATATATATATATATATATATATATATATATATATATGGGTTTTTATTTTATTGTTTTTGTTTTTGTTTTATTTTGTTTGTTTTGCTTTACTTCTTTGGGAAATATTGGAGGAAACCCATCCTTTCTGTACCCCAGATTACCACTCATAAAATGTAAGTCATAAATTTAATGTTAAATACTTTTGAGGGCTGGGGATTTAACTCAGTGGTTAGAGTGCTTGCCTTGCAAGCACAAGGCCATGAGTTTGATCCCCAGCACCACCAAAAAAAAAAAACAAAAAAAAACTTTTGAGTTCTTGGTATTCTTAATGTTTGAGAGGTCTGGAGGTAGAAATGCATTGAAAGTAATACTCATTACTTCGTTTGGGACCAAATGAAAACGGCCCCATCCCTGTGTTCTGTGCATACACAAATCTGCCTGGTGAAGCCCACTGATCTGTATAACTAGCTGTTCCATCTCCGAGCTACATTTTTTTCCACAGAACCATAGTCAGCATAACTCTGATTCCCAGAGACATTTCTTCTGCCTGTTTTTTCCTAAAACCAGATTGGTTTGCTTATTCACTGTTTTAGAATTTGAAAGAAAGTAATTCAGAGTAAAACATTATGCATCAGAAGACTTTCTAAAAATTTTTAAGACCCTTGTTTAACCCAGGGGTGAAGGATGGGACTTTTTATGCATCTAAAAGTAAAGAAAACCTCTTAGAATTGTACTTGGATTTTACCTTTGACAGAATGTATTTGTGTCAAGAATGCAAAACCTACCCTTTTTGATTTAAAAAAAATGTTACTTCCAGGCTTTCTCCCTTTATCAAGTCCTGAAAATTCTAATTTTTACCATTTTTTCTAGGTGATTATCTTGTAGTGCAGCATTTGGAATGAATCTGGAATTTGACTGAAGGCTCAAACTAACTACTAAATACCTCATATAATCAGTTTATAAAGAGAAAAGATTTACTTTGGCTCTTTTTGAGGTTCCAATCCATGATCAGGCAGCCCTACTATTTGTAGGCCTCTTGTGGAAAGGTAGCACACCACAGCAGGATTGGAGAGCCCAGCAAAACTGCTTCCCTCATGGTGGGGTGTCAGGCAGACCAGGCAGCCATGGTCTTCCATGGCATACCCCCTTTGGTGGCTTGCCCCCAGTGACCTAAAACCTCCACTAGGCCCCACCTCTCAGAGGTTCCTCCACCTCCCAGTAGCTGCAAGCTGGACCCTTGGGGGACATTTCAGTTCCAGACTTTTGAAATCGGTAGATGAAAAGTAACCAAAACCGTGGGTGAAAGGTGCCTGCCAAACCTCTTTTTTGCCCAGACTGACGATCTTCCTTTTCCACTCCCTGGCCGGAGCATGTCAAGCCATATGAGTCATGTGAATATCATTGATATTAGTAACTGATTACTAGTATAAGTATCAAAGTTGACTATAAATTATGTTAAATGTGTACTAAATTTATAATGCATTATTTTCATTGATGTTGTACAAACAAACTAGTCCTTGGCTCTGATTTCTGAAGTTGCGTGTTTTCTGTCTTCAAGAGGGAGGCGAGGTAACAACAAAAACCTTGTGAAAGTGTGAGTTCACCTTCTTGATATTTGCCCTTGTATTGATTAGTCTGTTGAATGTAAAGGCTACTTTGTATTAGAGTGCTAAGTGTTTTACCTGCTGTCATACTGGCTTTCACATGTAAATAAACTGAGGTTTGATTGATAGGTTCTCCTTGAAGGTTCTCCTTAAAAACTGAATATACTTGACATAACCCCTGTGTACTATGTTTGAGACTGTTCTGTGACACTGTAGAAGTTTTCTCTTGCCTTCCAGCTCTGGTGCTAAAAGTTATAATTTGTAACTTTAATTAGAGATCTACCAAGATATGAGAGATATAATGTGGGGATTTTTAGGAATCACAAAATACCTTCTTAAAATCTGTGCCATCCTTTCTTGTGTTTTTTTTGTTTTTGTTTTGTTTTGGTTTTTTGTTTGTTTATTTTTTGAGACAGGGTCTCGCTATATAGTTCAGGCTGGCCTTGAACTCATACAGTCCTCTTGCTGTGCCTCCCGAGTGCTGGGATCATCAGTGTTCGCCACCACGCCTGGCTCCATCCTCCCTGTAAACCTTGGAAATGTAGAATGTAAAGGTGTGGTCTCTACCCTCAGTGAGTTTACAGGCTACTTAGCGGGACAGTCATGTAACAATGTGATAAGCATTGAACAGAAATGTAACCAGGTACCTTTAGAACACAGGAAGGACTGCCTAAATTTAGGTAGAAGAGGCAGGTCAGACTTCACGAAATTTCTTACACTGAGTTTTGAAGCAACAGGCATCGACAGACAACAGAACAAAAATAATCTGGCCAGAGGGACCCTCATTCACAGAGTCATGGTCATCAGAGCAGTTTGCTTTTCTGCAAGGTAAAGGATGTGGCCAAGAGTACTCAGAGACATGGTTAGGGAGGTAGGGAAGAGGTCTGTGTAACATGCTCAGCACTTTGAATTCAAGGAATGATAGAGAACTTTGAAAGAACTTCAAACAGTGGAGTACAGTAGATTTATAGTTTGAGAAATTACCTTGTATTATCTGGAATAGTGGCAGTATCACAAAGACCAAATTGTAAGCTAAAGAAGTCCCTGTTGAGAAGGTACTGCAATAGTCCAGGGGAAAAATGGTGAAGACATGAATTGAGGCAGCAACAGCAGGGAGAAAGTGGGTCGAAGAAGGGAAACAGCCGATGTTGCCTCTGGTTGAAGGGACTTGTCATTGTCGTCTAGGATGTGAGCATCCCCTTCAAGGGCTGAGCTGCAGATATTGCTAGGTAGGTCGTGATTTTGTGCAGAGAATACAGTATTACCTATATAGTGTTACTTGTTTTTCCCTGGGCACCTGTGAATAGGTAGTGTTGATCTTTATAATATTTTTTAAAATTCCATGGAATGAGCTGGGGTATGATAAATCTTCTGCTTAGTATGCACAAGGCCTTGGGTTTGATCCCCAGCATTACCCCTGTCAAAAGAAATCAGCCTGGCATGGTGATGCTATAATCCCAGCACTCTAGGAGGCTGAGGTAGGAGAATCAAAATCAAGCCCAGCCTGAGCAATTTAGCTGTTTAACAAGACTGTCTCAAAATAAAAAGTAAAAAACAAACCGTGGATGCAAAAATAAATATAATCTCTTCTAATCTTTTCTAGATCTTATCTAATCTTTTCTAGATCTTATTAATAAAGGAGATGTGAACATTATATCAAGATTTCCCATCTTGCCAGGTATGTTAGTGTATGCCTGTAATCCCAGCACTTGGGAGGCTGAGGCAGGAGGATTGCCACAAATTCAAGGCCAGCCTGTAATATATAGTGAGAACCTTGTCTCAAAAAAACAAACAAACAACAAAAAAAAAACAAGCAAAAAGCTCTTCCATCTACTATACAGTTTATTTGTTTTCTAAGCAGATTCTGTGGGCCCAAAGCCGAAATGCAGGTGGAAGAAGGATCTCTGAAAACAGCTATTCTCTGGATGACTTGGAAATAGGCCCAGGTAAGCAGAGTTTCACGTGTATGAATTCCTCTAGGAAGCACTCATTAGTAGCAATGCCTTTGGACTCAAGGCCAGTGACACTAGAAGAGTGTCAGAGTGACACTAATTAGAAGGAAGTCTGTTAGGTACAAGCCATTCCCAAGTCTCATTGCTCTCTATAAAGCACTCTTCTTGTGTTTTTAATCCATCCCTGTCATAATAACCAAAGAATACCTTTGAGGAATTACAAGTGAAATGCTACAAACACTTTGGACTCTGCAGCCCTCTGGGGCTTGAAGGCTTCAGGAGCTGGACTGTACACTTCATTCAGCAAGACTGGTTATCCTGGGGCTGGAGCTGGAGCTCCTTGGTAGAAAGCAGTGTGTGTAAGACCCTGAGTTTGATCCCCAGAACCAAAAACAATAAAGGATTCATTATCTTACTGGTGGTAATAGTTTAAGAGTGAAATTATTGTTTCTTGGGAAGGGAGAGTATATGGTACCTTACAGAAGAAAAAAATAAATAAGCATAAGAAAGTCCTCAGCCTCCCAGTAATCAAATAAGTGCACATTAAAACAACTGAGTATGATGGCGCACCCCTATAGTCCCAGCACTTGGAAGGCTGAAACAAACAAAAAAACCTAACCCTACAACATAAATTTTCAGTTATTTCAAAATATTCAGTGTTCAATTATGGTAAAGGTTTTCCTTTTAATGTTAGGAAATTGAGTGACTATTACCTTATAAATGACAATTATATTTCTGATTCCCTTCTTTGTACTTTTAATAATAGAAATTGGCCATTAGATTACAAGAATCCAAAACTTGGAATCTCAAAACCATTGGAATCTCATTCTGTCTTCTTTCCAACAAAGCATGTTATTTGCATTGTTCCAGGTCATTTGCCACCCTCTGTGTTCAACTCGGAGAAAAATGAGAGTAAGCGAAATCTGGAACTCCCACGCCTCTCAGAAACCTCGATAAAGGATCGAATGGCCAAGTACCAGGCAGCTGTGTCCAAACAAAGTAGTTCAACCAGCTATACAGTATGTGTCCCCATCACTTGTCCCTTCACCCCTCCAGCCAGTGGCCACTGACACTGGTCCCCTAGCCAGGCATAAACCCTGCCTTCGCTTCATTCCCTTACTGTGTCCTAAATCTGATTTTGCCTCTTAGCTTATTTGCACTCATATCCCACTCATTTTTCTGTATGTTACTGGATCTTCTATTTAACCTTTTCGTTGTTGTTGTTAAAGAAGCAGTATCTTATGAATTTCAGTAGAAACACTTTTTCTTTTGGCAGTGCTGGGTATTGAATCCAGGGCCTTCCAATTAATTTTTTAGGGGGAGGGGCGTTCTGGGGCTCGAACTCGGGGCCTTGTGCTTTCGAGGCAAGAGCTCTACCACTGAGCTAAATCCCCAACCCATTCCAGGGCCTTCCAAATGCTAAGCAAGCTTCGTGTCACTGAGTTACACCCCCACCTCTGAAATTAGCTTTCAAATGGCACTTATTCATGTGCACACACATGTATATATATACATGTATGGACACATATTTTTTAATTTCCTTTTTAAAACCACATGTGTATTTTTCTTTCAAATATTTTTCCAAGATTTCAAATTACTAACCATTAATTTCTTGATGTCAGAATTTTTTTTTTTTTTTTTTGGTGCCAGGGATCAAACGCAGGGCCTTATGCTTGCAAGACAAGCACTGTAACCACTGAGCTAAATCCCCAGCCCTAATGTCAGAATTTTTTAACAGAGTTGGAAGAATAATATTGAATTTTGTTTGTTCCTAGACAGATTGACACTGGTGCATTTTCGAAGTTAGTATGTGTATTTCAGAAGTGAAGGCCTCTTTTCCTCCACAAAATTAAATATGCGTACTCTAATAGTATTGGTGGACTATTGATTTGGGGATTTAGCTCAAGTGGTAGAGTGCTTGCCTAGCAAGTACAAGGCCCTGAGTTTGATCACCAGGACCCAAAAATATAAAAAATAAAAAAATAGTATTGGTGGACTAATTCTCTGGACAATGAATCATTTTACCTTGACTTTTCACAATAGTTTTAAGAAGAGATGACTGACTGTGTAAAGCAATAATAAAACAGAATATTTCAAGTTCATTATCCGCAGTGAAAGGGAAACAAACAAATTTAGGTTTCCTACTAGGCAGGTCTGGAGATGCAGCAGACAAATGCACTGCAATTCTTCCTGTGCCCTCCTCCTGCTGCAGACATTCTGCCAGGTGACTCCCCAAGTGGGGAAACCTGTTCAGTGACTTTTTTTGAAACTACTAATAGAGTTTCTACACTGCAGCTTTCCTGCTCTGGAGATTTTTAAGAGCTGAGAAGTCTTTTAGGAATTCTTGTAAAAAGTACATTTTGTCTCATCCCAAAAGAATTTCACAGGCCCCTGACTGAATGTGGTTATAGCAGAGCACATCCTCCTGGCCGTGGCTCTGGAGGCCGGGCTTTGAGATGGGTCAGGAGTGAGTTATGGGGCTGCCACGTAGTGTTCTGTGGTACAGGCTCCCAAAATCTCCTGAGTGCATCTTCAGAGCACTGTGCCTTCATCTGGATTTTCAGGCCTAAGGAAATCAGTCACACGTACTTTTCCTTCATTCACCTTGTGATTGTATTGCTCGTTTCCTCCCATGCCTAAAGAATCACAGAGAAAAGAAAGGTACAAGATTACTAAATTACTAGCAGTCTAAAGGCAGGAAATATGCATATTCATCTACCCTATGTAGATAAGCAGGTAAATTAATTTTACTATTCTCCCCTAATTGTCCTTTGCTGTGGAAAAAGTGATTATGTTTATTCTTTTTTTTGTTTGTTTGTTTATTCTTTAAAATGGTATTTATGCATGCTCTTTTTATGTTAAAGCTTTTAAGAGAAGTAGAATAAGGTGTGTCAGTACAATATAGGAATTTTATGTGAACAACATAGAGTCCCACAGAAAAAGGTTGTTTTATGGTATCATTAAATAATTTCAGTTTTCATATGTATACATCATCCCTGTCTCTTTTTCCAGGCCGGGCATTTATATATATGGTCAGTATATTTTCATAATTATTGGCACTTGGCAATTCCTTTCCTCTGCTCCAGAATGGTCTTTTCTGGTAAAACGCACAAGCTTTGCATTTCCACAAGCTCCGCTGCTAGAAGAGTGAAGCACAAGAACATGGTGTGCTGGGGTGGCCTGTGTGTGTGTCCATGTTGATGTGTCTGTATTCTAATGAGCGTCCGGTTTGAGACTGGCATACAGATATTTAACTCTGAGGTATGTGTCCACACAGCTGCCTTTGTCATCGCACTAGTCAATGGCGTTTTGCTTGTGAGACTTATGGGGTTGATTTGACCTGAGGTCTCTGAAATGAATTTTTTTTTTTTAACATTACAAGTTTATTTGAAAGACATGCTATGAGAAGACTGGAATGATGAGAATTCTTTAAAAGATTCACAGCCTATTTTCATTTTATAGAATGAACTGAAAGCCAGTGGTGGTGAAATCAAAACTCAAAAATTGGAACAGAAGGAGAATGTGCCCCCAGGTCCTGAGGTCTGCGTCTCCCATCAGGAGGTGGAAAAGGTGGGCAGAAAAGTCCAGTATCCAGTTGCCAAGGAAGCATATGTTCTAAATTAGATGCTTAAAATTAGAAACAAGTTTAATTCTAGGCTGCAGTGTGTCTGGGAATTTGGTAACAGCTGCTGGGGCAGATTGTCATTTTTGCAGGTCACATAATTTCACTTGGGAAGCTCTGCAACTTATAGCTGACCAGAGAATGAGCCTTCATTGGAAAACTGTTTTGCTCAGCAAATGCCCAGAGGCCATAGACCTAAAGTGATTTTAAAAAATCTGTTTGATTAGAAATATTATTTTTGAAGTACTTGTATATGCTGAATTTAAATGCATACTTAATAGTTTCTTGTTTTTTGTGTGTTTTTGGTTTTTGGTTCATTTTTGTAGTACTGGAGATCGAACCCAGGGTCTTCACATTCGGCTACATCCCCAATTTTTCAAGATAGGGCTCATTATGTCACTAAATTGCCTAGGCTGGGCTTGAACCTGCATTCCTCCTGCTTCAGCCTCCCAGAGTGATGGAATCACAGGCATGCACCACCATGCCCAGTTTAACAGTTTTTGTATGTTTCTTTTTTTTGTTTCATTTCATTTTTGAGATGAGGTCTGGCTACCTTGACCAGAAAGGTCTGGAACTTGTGTTTTCAAGGGATGCTCACACCTTAGCCACCCAACTAATGGGAAATACACTCATGTGTCACCACACCCAGTTTATTTAACATGTTTTATGAAAGAAAATCTCATTTATTCACTCAAAGTTTGTTTTTTGTTTTGCACTGTTAGAAGTCAAACCCAGAGCCTTGTACTTGCTAAACATGTGCTTCCCCCCTGAACTATACACCCAGCCTTCACTTAAAGTATTTCGAAAGCTAGGTACTATGATAAGCATAGCAAATGCTAAGTTTAAAAAATAAAAACAAAGCTGAGCATGGTAGTGCACACCTATAATCCCAGCACTCTGAAAGACTGAGACAGAAGGATTGAAAGTTTGAGCCCAGCCTGGGCAATTTAGGGAGGCCCTGTCTCAAAATTTAAAAAAAAAGGAAGGAAAGGTAGGGGATGTAGCTCAGCGCAAACGCCCTGGGTTCCAACCCAATACCAAAACAAAAGACAAGTGAAGTGTTCTTTATGTGCTAGGAAACTAGCAGAGGAGAGGAGAGGTGAGTAACAGGTTGGTTACAATAAAACAGCCTGAGAGTTGCATGGGAGAGGTGTACAGGACCAAGGAAACTCAGGACACTTAACCTGGCCTCAAGAAGATGATGTCTGAGCCAAGTCTTGAAGAATGTGCAGAAACAGGCCAAGTGAATAAGGGGAAGACTAAGAAAAAGAAGGGCGTGCAGGCACAGGTTTGGAAACCAGAGACTGTGGCTTACTTGGGAACTGTAGTTCAGCTGGTTTTGCTGCAGAAAGGTACATCAAACCAGTGGCGAGAGATGTGTGAAGAGAAGGCCAGGGGGAGGTCTGGAAAAGCTTCATATGCTGCTTTTAAGGGTTTGAGCATAGTTTGGCCACAGTGGAAAGCCACAGAAAGATTTTAAGCAAATCATATTTGTATTTTATGCATTAATCATTAGATGAACGGCTTAGTTGCAATAAGTAACAGTATTTATGCCAGGTGAGTTTGTCATGTTCTCTGCCAAACCATTACCCAATCTTTTTAGTCTTTGTCACTATGATAATCAAATGTTAAGTAACATGATCTATTACTATGATTAATCTTAGGAGAAAAACCATTGCTTCTATTATGCCTATTGATACCTTTGATATTACTCTTTTAGAATTTAAAGAGATACTTAAAGTGGTTTAAGAATAACATTTGTCAGCCTAGTCAAATTCAAAGCTTTTTGACGTATAAAACTTTATAAATGGAACTGTTCCATCAGTAGGTGAAGTGTAACCCTAACCTGTCTAGATGGATAGTTTGTAATTTCTACACAGGTCTCTTTAGTGACTACATCACTGTATACTGGTCAGGACTCTTTCTGCAATAAAGGAACATAAAGATTAAAAAAAAAACAAAAAGAATAACAGTTGTCAAAACTTACTTGACTATCATAGACTTTTTATTGCATGTGTATTGACAGAACAATTTCAGGAACTCAGGAGATAATACTGCACACTTGGATCAAAGTAGACACCCAAAAAAATGTTCTCAAGTAAGGGCTACAAAATTTGATTCATGGCATAGAACAGAAAATTAATTAGAATAATTAAATTATTTTCTAAAAACATCACAAATGTATATTGAAATATAAAATATTTCACTTTCATGTGTTACACAATTATAAAATCATCAAATAACTTGAGAACATTCTTACAGCAATAGGATCTTGCATTACTCCAAGAGTCACATGTTTTGAATTAAGTGAGTTATCTTCTTAATTACCTGGTTTTCCCATGTTTTAAATGAAAGACTATTTTAAGAATAACGAGCAAAACCATGTACAGTGCCACACACCTGTAATCTCAGCACTCTGGGAGGCTGAGGCAGGAGGATTACAAGTTTTAGCCCAGTTTGGGCAATTTAGCAACTTAGTGAAACCCTGTCTCAAAAAGGGAGGAAAAAAAAATGATGAGCAGCTATGTTTGGAACTTTCCTTATATTCTGTAGAAAAGAAAATTTAAGAGAAAAATATTCCCAGCATTGAAATTCCCCATACATACCCAGAAGCATAGTTTGGAAAATAATCATCTGGAACGTAATGCTTGGGTTGTCCTTATATCTAATTTCATGATTCTTTCTTGATTATCTTCATGCTGATTTGGAACTAGAACTCTAGCCTGAACTGGATGATCAGAACATTTTAATTATAGCCTAAAAGGGCATTAGTGCAACTGAATCACGAATTGGGGTGTGGGTAGGGAAGAAAGGATAAAGATAGTCAATATTTCTCAAGTGTATACTGCAGGTTTATAAACCTTTGGCTGCCTTAAAGTTTGCAACATTTTTCAGAGTCTCATTTATCTTTTTGGCTGCTTTCCTAGCTTTCGTTAACCAGTACCTAGGCACTGTTTGAATTTAAGCTTGCTACATGAGGATATTAATGCTGGGACAGGGTGTGGTAGCACACACTTATCATCCCAACACTCAAGAGGCTGAGGCAGGAGAATTGCTGCAAGTTCGAGGCCAGCGTGGGCTACATAGTGAGTTCAAGGTCAGCCTGAACTACATAGCAAGACCCTGTCTCAAAAAATACTACTACTAATAATAAATAATAAAATAGGACAAATTTTCTTTTCTTGAAACGGAATATTTTGTCAGGGTATTGTTCTTCCCTTTCTCCTCTTGGGAATGAACTTGTACTTTCCTTTAGTGAAATGTTTGAACAAAATCTCCCGTCTAGAAGTTCTTGCAGTGAAGTAATAATGTTGGCCATGTGCGATGATGTCAGAACTGGCATTAAGTATAAAGCCACAGGTTTAAGGTGACCAAATTAGAGATGAGAAAATTGTGTCCCGGGATGGATGCTCCTACGAAACTAGCAAAAGCTGAAGAACTTTGTATAGCAATATACAACTTTCAGAAAATTTATTTCATATCATTAAATGAAATCATGTATGTAATGTGATCAGTCCAATACCTGGCACATCGTAAACACTCAGTACATGTCAGCTGTTATTATTCTGGTTTGTTCATGCCATGTCAGAATTCCTGTAATGAAAAGAGAGTAGCAAAAACAACCATGCTAACATATAGGTGCAGTTAGCAATAGCTTAATCTCAGCTGGGGATTTAGCTCAGTGGTTAGAGTGATTGCCCTGTAAGCACAAGGCCCTGAGTTTGAGCCCCAGCACCAAAAAAAAAAAAAAAAAA
>PVJO010011226.1:0-21045 GCA_004026905.1 Hystrix cristata
GTTGAGTACCAATTTAATATGTTTATTGGCTCTATTAATATTCTTTTCTTGGTAAGTGTCAACTAAAGTATTTTCCCCATTTAAAAATTAGATTCTATGCATTCTAGATAATTGAAAACATATTTAAACAATAAAGATATAATTGATATATAGGATATAACTTTTTTTCACATTAAGTGTTCTCTCAGCATGCAGATTTTATTATCTTTTAAATAGTGTCTTGAAAAATGGCAGAGTAGAAACTGGTAGCAAAATATAACTTCACTGGGCCCTGGAATTGATAGACCTGAAAAACATGACTTGGTAAAGGAAAAAAGATCTCTAAGAATAAGGAGAGATTTGGGAGGGAAACTAGGAACTACAGAGAAGCTGAAGAAACAGAGCACAACTCGAAGAAAAGTATGAAGCATCCAGGAAGACTGTCCCAAGCTCCAGGGGAGGAGATCTATCTCTGCTGCCACAAGGTGAGGCCAGGGAAGGTCAGCAGCTCTGGGGAGGACCCAGGGGCCGGGCCATCAGTGCTGGCCTTAAGAAAAGCTCATGGCGATTGTGAACTGCAAACAGGGTGAGGGTGTTACTCTGAAAACAACTCCTGCAAGGCAGGCTAGAGTTGGAGAACAAATCCAGTGCAGCACCCACCACGTTTGAGGGGGTTTAATCAGCAGCTGTGTTAGGAAGGGGGTCATTAAGACTGAGCCACACACTGCAGAATAACTGTCCTCCAGAGTTTCTAGTGTCACTCTACCACAGTGACTGGGTGGGAGATGGCCACCAAAGAGTTGCGGAGAGTGCATGGGCTAGAAACGCATCCTCCTGAGAAGTTTAAACTCAGTCTGGGAAGAGCACGGAGGTCTCACCCACTGCCGTAAGGAGCCAGGTTTGTTGTGTGTGGCATTCAGAGGAAGCTGGGGCTGAAAGTGCTGGCATTCAATCCAGCAGACTGCATGGACTCCCACCTGCATCCAGCACAGAACTCGGTAGTCTACTTGCCTTCCCCATCTAACAGCGTGAGCAAGGATACAGCTTAGCTTGGGCGGTAGCGATGGTCTGGGGTGCACGGACAGAGGGGACAGAGAGTGAGGGGAAACCTCGCAAACCCACAGGCTGTATGCAAGAAACATGTCCAACCCCAGAACACAAAGACTACAGATCAGAGGATGGAAAACAGCATTCCGTGCAATGGGAGCCTAAAATGATAGGAATGGAGATAGTGAGAAGTGTTCTGGTTCTGGAAAGTTCTTTTGAAGGTAGAGGCAAAATAATTTGCCAGTGGGATGGCTTTATAATGTGAAAGAATGAAATATCAAGGGTTACTTCATATTTTCAGCATAAGCAGCTTCCCCTCCCACACTGTGTACCAATTTACTGCTCATCTTTTTATTTTCCATTCCATTCATTTATTTTGGCATCAGTTTCCTCCTTCTAAACTCTCTCTCTATATGTATCTATCATCTATATCTATATATTATATATGTATATATACAGTATATATACATGCATCTATATATAATATATATACATCTATCTATCTATCTATCTATCTATCTATCTATCTATCTATCTATCTATCTTCTTTTTTGGTGGTACTGGAGATTGAATACAGAGCCTTCATACTGAACTCTATCCCCAGCCCTTTTGAAATTTTTTATTTTGAGACAGGGCCTCACTAAGTTGTCCAGGGCAGACTCAAACTTTCAATCCTCCTGCTAGGTTTTCAGGTACACACTACCATTCTTGGCTAAACAATATTTTTGAAAGTACCCTTTGGGCAAATGTGAATTTTTGAGTTCTGTTCTCTGTTGAATAGTATCTATCTGGAAATACAATACTTCGTTGAGAGTTTCTTTTCATAACATTGGAAATTACTTACCCGCTGCCTCTCTATGTCTTCCGATGCTTTCGTGGAGCCCGCTGTCCTTCTAGTCGTGGTCTGTGTCTTGCTCAGTCAGTTCGCTACCGTGTGCACAGCTGCAGATGTCTAGCTTGCTAACCTGAGGCTTCTTGAAACTGAGAAAATTCATAGACATAATCAATTCTGAAGAATTACCACTATTCTCTTTTTAAATTGCTTCTCCCTGTTCTTTCAATTCTTTTCTGGAAGCCCCAATTTAAAGAATATTGGACTCTCCTGATTGATTTTTCATGTTTTTAAATGTTTTGTGACTTCTGTCTCTGAGATGCAGTGAATGATCAGTTTTATCTTGCTCTAATTTTGTTTTCAATGATAGATTTCATTTCTCGAAACCCTGTCAATTCCCAGAAGTTACTTACACCTGTTTGTTTTCAAAGTGCCTTAGCTTTTAGGGCAGGGCGACTAAATCTTTCGCTCAGCCCGTTGGCTCGCGGTGTTAGGTTCCTGCAGCTTTAATGCTCTTGTTTGTCTGTTGACTCTCCCATGATGGGTTTATCTCAAAGTGATTAAGACTTTTTTTTTACAGATTGACTTAGTGCTTTATTTTTATTTATTTATTCGTTTGTTTTTTATGTCAGTTTGGTGTCTCCTTCTGCCACATAGCATGAGGGCACCCCTGAGCCAGGGTGGGGCCTTGTGGTCATTTCTCTATTTGGGGCTCTTCAGATGATAGAGGGAGAGGAAATTAAAACTATAGATGTGGCTGACTCATGGACCTGGAGGTGAAGTTTGCCTTCAAGTAGTACTATCCTTTCCTGCTTTCTTTCTTTCTTTCTTTCTTTTTTTTTTTGGTGCTGGGGATTGAACTCAGGGCCTTCTGCTTGTGAGGCAAGTGCTCTAACCACTGAACTAAACCCTCTGCCCTTTCCTGTTTTCTTTAGTTTGAGCTTATCCAAAGTTAGATAAGATTCCCTCTTGTTTTACTATACAGAATTTTTAAATGTTTAATTTTTATTAATACGTGGTTGTAATACACAATCATGGGGAGCTGCTACATGTGCATAACACATCTTAATTTACTTCCCCTTCTCCTGAACTCCCTCCCCCACTTGGATTTTAAAATAAATGAATTTCTAGAATTCCTAGACTACTGCTATGTACTATAAAAATGTATGTTCATTAATAAATGTGGGAAGATTAGAAAATACACTATAAGGAAAAGCAAAATTCCCTACCTCAAGGCTGACAACAACTTTAGCATTTTGACATTTTAAAAATTATATATATGGTGTACACATACATTTGAATACAATAAAATTAGAGTAAATAGTATATTTTATAATAATTTATAACTTACTATTTATTTATGTAACATTTATTAAAATATTTAATATTTATTTCACTTAGAAATAATATTATAAAAACCTTGTCTATCTTTAAGTATTTTTCTACAATGAAATTTCACCTAGAGGATTTTGCTTTCCCAGGGGACATGTGGCAATCTCTGGGGAAAGTCCTGATTGTCATTTATACAGAGCACCTTTAACATCAAGTAATGGGAGGCCAGGCATGCTGCTAAGCATTTTGCAACATACAGGTTGGCCCCACAACAGACAGCAGATCAAGTGATTGTGTCCATGGCATCAGGATTAAGCAACTAGTCTACGTCATGATTTTAATGGAATTCTAATAGAATTGCCCTTCTAATCCAGGCATGGTGGCACACACCTGGAATCCTAACACTCTGGGAAACTGAGGAAGGAGGATCACAAGTTCAAGCCCATCCTGGACAACTTAGAGACTTAGTGTGACTCTGCCTCAAAATAAATAGTAAAGATTGTCTTTCTAATGTCTTATTCTGATCATCATCTCCTTTAGTGACTAAAAACGGTAGTAAGTTTACTATAAGATTGTATAGTTTTATATTGCTTGTTAAACAGTATTAAACTCTGTATCTCTGAGGATCTTTCTCTGTACTGGTGACCAGTGGGCCCTTGGCGATAACTGGGTAGTACTGAGCAGCAGAAGTGGAAGCTCATTTCTGTAGAGAGGCAGTGTAGTGCACCACAATATGCTTATACCTGTCATCAATACAAGCTCTGTCCCTTAGCAGTTTTGACCAAGACTTATGTCTTTCTAGCTTCCATTTTAACATCTATGGTATGGATATAACCACAGTTAGTCTGCAGTGTTTTTGTTAGAATTTGATGGTATGGGGCTAAAATACCAGGTAATACTGGATAATTAACAGATGTTATTATACAGACAGAACACGTGTCTTTTGGGACATTCATCTGAGGAGTATCTCATGTAGTATTTAGTCCCCTCTTCAGGCTAGTGGGACGCCATTTTGATCACTGAAGCGGTAACTGACTAGTAGCCTGAAAGCAGTACTAAATGAGTGCTGCAGAGTGGCGTATGACTCAAAATAATTGTCGAGCAAGATGTCTTTATGAGGAAATGGCACAACAGGGCTGGCCTTAGGCCATACTTATATTGAGACAGGAAATGTTGGTCTTCATTTCTCATTTCTCTCTCTGCAAACCACACAGTGCCAACCACTACAATCATGTGCCGGTAGTTGTTGGGCACTTTGTGAGGATGTTTCTCTTTACCTTCGTTATGGTTTATATCCAGGTGACCCCCAAGAGCCTTATATGCTTATTGTAGGGGCTTTTGGAAGGTGACTGCATAATGGGGGTGATCCAGCTGACTTCCTGTTAGGAAGCAGAGTCTGTTCAGGAGCGGTGGGTCACTGGGGCTGTGGCCTAGAAGGCTTCAGCTTGTTCCCCAGGACTCCCTTCGCCCTCTGCTTCCCGCCTGCCAAATAGTCCTGCCTCGGGACCAGCAGACTAACCGCTGCAAGGTGAGCCAAAGCAAACTCTCCTTCCTTAAATTGCAGGGGCCAGGAATTGCATCCCAGCAAGGAGGGAGGTAACCAAGACACCGGCTGTCACAGCGATGAGGATTTCCTCTGTGTGGTGGCCGCTAGAGGGCGGGCAGCAGATGCATTTCAGTGTGTTTTCTGAAGGCCGAAAAGGCTGCAGAGCTCCACGGGCTGGTTGTTTACTGGACTCTCTACAGTGTTTGGGAACTGGAAATACTGTGTTTAAAGCACCCCAAACCATTCCTGGCATGTAGTAGGAGTTTAAACAAAAAAGCCTTTGTTTATGTTTTCATCTTGTAAATGAAATGTATATTAAAGGCATTGAGCACCATGTCATACATAGAGTATTTCATAATTATTTTGGGGGAAAGATACAAAAATTGTGTTTTATTCATTTGCCGTGCATATCTCCTTCGAGGCTACAGTAAACAACTGTGGATACTGGTCCTTAAATAGAGAAATTCACAGTGGTCCACTGAGAAGGCTGCTGCATCTAGGGCTTGTCTATAATGCAGCATCACGAAAACCTCCCAGTGAAAATCTCTTTTTGTGTGTATGTGCAATATTTGGGAAGAGAAAACCTTTATGTTGGTGTTCATGAATTGATATATGTTAGTATTTTGAAAATTATAACCATATTTCTGAGATTTCCTTAAATTTTCAGAAATTGCATGTAGTAGTTCCCTTAATTTCTCTTAAGAATATTTTGGAGCTTTGAGTAATGTTTCTGAGGTTGTAGAAAGACGACCTGTTGAGGTGAAAGGCAGTTTTCTTCCCTTCAGGCTCTGGATGGGCTGTTTCCACATACTAAGGGAAACGAGATCCCAAATGATGCAATCTGTGTCAAAAAACAGGTCGAGGTTTTCTGACATTGCTCTGAGAGCAGGAGGAATCAGACTGTCTTGGAAAAATTGAGCTGTCCATCTTTTCTCTTTTACATGGGAAAAATACAGCAACTTCTATTTATTATCTTAAGATCTGAAGACTTGAAGACAGTGTAGGAGAAAACTCTTGTTTAGATGCTTCTAATGTCCCTGCTGTTTCAGAAGGGATGCAGATTTCTGAACTCAGTCCTTGACTGGTACAGGAAGAGGATGACACGCATTCTTGATTTTCACAGGGTCAGTTTTATAACTCCGTGCCTATAAGGCAGAATACAAAATAAGACTAGAATGCCCTAGAACAGCTGTCCTTACAATTTCACTCTGAATGTTCCAGTGAAAAACTCTGTTTATGATGGAAATAAAACCTTTAGCCATGCTTACAAATAATACTAATTCGAACCGCACCAAATAAAATTTATGTCACTGTAGTTTATGGTAAGCAGGAAGACCTGTGTAGAGCAGTACTGGGTTAGAAGGTGCTTTGGGAACATGACATGGCAGCCTGGATCTCTGGCCACGTTGTGAGGTCCTTCAAGGCGGGGGGCTTGTGTTGTGTGCTTTTGTATCACCTACAGCAGCTTAGACTACGCTGTTCACGTGGTCTGTCCTCAATAACAGTGTATTGATTGGATGAGTGAAATACCGTACTAAATACACCAACAAAGAGCAGACTTCAGGGCACATTAATTAGGGTTGGATAATATGTCATCCATACAATACCTCAGCCTCTCCATTCCCTGTAAGGGCAGAGAAGACGCATGGTACATCTTGTGACCAGGAAGTCACCAGTACATCGTTACATCACTCTGCACTGAGTTAAGTTCCGAAAAGGAATGTGTCTACATGTAATTATTTTTGTTTGCATAAATCCAAGTGTATTATATATGAATTAGCAATGCGTCTCCAGTGTTTTCAATTTGATGTTTCTTGCATGTAACTTCCTTAAAGACAACATTTGTGCTTTGCTTTGTCACACTGAAACATGGTATTATGTAGCGGCTAACTGGATGGATTGTGTGTCAGCCCGCCTGGGTTAGGAGCTCTGGCTCTGTCTGTCACTTTGTGACCTGAGCAAATTACACAACCTCTAAGTGTCCTTGTGTGCTCATCTGAAGACAGTGGGATTAGCAGGGTATCGTGAGGATGAAATAAAATTAACATATAAAATGGTACTTGACATACGATAAATCCTCAGCAAAAGGTAGCTGTTTGGCAGAATTTGTTCTTATATTTGGCAGGAGAACAAATCATTCTACTTAACAAGAACCTGTTCTATGTCTGTTGCTCCACACTATTTATTATGAAGCAAAGGTTGTATAAAGCAGATTTGTCTTGCTTCCTAATCAAAAAGACCCAGACACTGCAGTGCTGAAGTACTTGTACTAGTACAAAGCCTGCTGTAACAGAGCACCATAAATTTGGTGGCTTAAGAGAACAGAAATTATTCTCTTTTTGTTCTGGATGTCAGAAGTCTGAAATTAGTTTCACTGGGCTGAAATCAAGGGGTCAGCAGGGCCACACTCCCTTTAGATACTTGGGAGTGAAATCCATTCCTTGCCTCTCCCAGCTTCAGGTGGCAGTCATCATTCCTTGGCTTATAGCCACATCCAGCTCAGCACTGTCTCCATGACCACACCGTCTTCTCCTCTTCAATGTGTATACAACCTTTGCTTCCCTCTCAGAGGGATACTAGACATTATATTTAGGGGCCACCTAGATAATCCAGGAAAACATTCTTTTATCTCAATATCTTTGATCATATCTGTAGAGACCAAATTTTGGTCAGATAAGGCAGCATCCGCAAATTCTAGGGATTAGGATATGGATATCTTTTTGGAAGATCACTGGATATCATTTCTCAGTTTAGCACAGTTCTGTAGAAGGCTATCTCAGAGTGGGAATGATAAGACTCTGTAATGGACTTAGTACACTTACTAAGCCATCCTTCGGTGACTACTAAATTGTCTAAATAATGGTACGTCTCAGCATTAACTATCACTGAATTTAGGTTAATCATTATTCTGTTTCAATTTTATCTTTATTTTTAAACTAATTTTTAAGAATTTCTGGTACTACTTAAATATCAGTTGACATTCCACCATTTCTACTTCCAGTAATTCTTTGATGCTGACATGATAGATACTATCTTTATATTATAAATGGGAAAATTGATATTTAGAAAAGCTACATGTGTTGCCGAAGGTCAAAACTTTGAGTTGACCACAATGCTAGCCAAAATCTTTTGACTTCTAAGAAGTGTTCTTTACATTTCAGCATGGTGACAAATTACATTCTTAGGAAGAACTTCTGGTGTTTAAAATGATATTCTTAAGCTTTTAAAAAATCTAAAACTTTTAGAATTTTTTAGTCTTTAAAATACTGTAATTACAAATCAGTCATTGTACTATGAAAGGATGAATATTGTTCTGTGTGCAGAAAAAATAAAGATGGAGAAGGAAACATTTTGGGGATTGTTTCTTTTTCTTTCTTTTCGCCTATATACTTTAACGTGTTTAAATTTTAGAAAATATGGATTTGCTATTGTGTAACTCTTATGGAGTTCTATTTGTATAAGAACTAGGCTAATGATGCTTCCCATCTACACTATCAACATTTAAACATTGACAAATGTTGCCTGGCAAGATGGAAAGACTGGAGTGAAATACTGACCGTTACAGAATATGGCTAGATGCCAAGAAGTAACTGACAAAGGAGACAGCACACTGTTAGATGAGTCGAAATTGGTGGGCTGACTGAGAAGAGGGCTCATCTTTATTTTCATCAGACTTTTATTTTGTTCAAACTGTTCTCCTACCATCTTGTAATATTTGCACAGTTGAAAAGTAACACAGGAATATCCCCAAAGTGCTTTCTAAAAGTTCTTTTTCATCACAAGAATGAGCAGTAACTATAAAAATCACCTGTAGGTTGCATTTCGCTAAGTTCTCCATCTGAGAGGGGAAGAAGGATCAAGTAATGATATAGCCTTATTCGTGGGTTTACAAATTGTAACATTAAGTGAAGACATAGACGAGTCTAATAGAATTGCAGTACAAATAAACACACGGCAAGGTTCAGTCTATTTGTCACTACGTGAGGAAAATGGAAATTTCTCTAGCTATTTTAAAGATGTGACATCAGATTTGAGAAGAACAATACAATGAGGCAAAACAGGAAAATAATTATCCCAGATGTTCCCTGAGTGTCCCTACAGTGTGCATTGACTGGCGAGTGACTATCTATTTTAAAATCTATCTGAGGTCTGAAAGAGAACTAAAATAGCACCTGAATTCTCTGGGAAGAAGAGGTACGTCGACTGTAGGGAATAAATATTCATTAGATATTATGAATGTTCCTTACTACAAAGACACCTCTACATGAATTGAATATTTCCACTCAGGAGTATCATAAATAGAGTGGATATCAGCAAATGTGATTCTTAAAATAGTCAAAGTGCATTTTTTATAAAAACGAGGCAGACATTATTTCTATGGATGCTGTAGGTTTTGCTAAAACCTCACATAAGCATATACACAAAACCTACCACACTTCATCTCCAATTTTATGACTATGTCTCTATCTGCCTATTATCTATCTATCATCTATGTATCCACTTACCTACCTATCTTCCTACCTACCTGTTCATCCATCCATCTATCTGCTTTATTTTGAAATAACCTACATGGCAAGGTTGGTATTTGAGAACAATTGTCTAGAGCCCAAGGTGCCTTACATTATCCATGTACAGTGGAAAATCCCAAGTTTCATGGACAGCAGAAGTTAAAGAGAAGTTATTGAGAGGTAAATCTCAATGGAATATGCTGTTAGCCTAAAATAGCCAATTGATCAGCTTTGCAGCACAAAAACCAACTCAAACCTCAGTAGCTCAAAATAGCTTCATTTATTTAGGATCTTGGCTGTGTGTTCTGGTGTGTGTGTGTGTGTGTGTGTGTGTATGTGTGTGTGTTTGTGTGTGTGTGTGTGTGTGTGTGTGCTAGGAGGGGCAGGTTGGCCACATGTCTGTCTTCTCCTAGCTGGATCGTGTTCTTCACACGGTAATGGTGGAAACTCCAAGAGCAGGCCCCACCACGTGAGTGCATGTCAGATCTCTAAGTGTGTCAAATCCGCACTGAGACTGGCCAGAGCGAGGCATGTGACCAAGCCCAAGATTGTCAAGTTAAAGGACTCTTCCCATGGAAGTGACGAGAGACTGAATATTTCTGAAGCATAATCCAAATGACCACACATACAAACTCTTTTGCTTTGCACATGTGTGGCATGTAGAAGAGAAGTGCCAGCTGCACCGACACAATGCTGTTTCCCAGACGTCCCCGGGAGCCAAACACGTAGTGTGCTGCGGCTCTGCTTTCCAGAGTTCCTCTCGACTCCCTTTCTCCTGCAGGGACCTGAGGCAGGGAGACCTTGGGTTGTGCTGTCAGAGAACCGTGGGCTGGATTCCAGGTCCTACACTAACGCTCCTCTGACCTTGGGTGAGAGTATTATTCTGAGCCTCATTTTTCTAAATGCAAGCTGAGAATAACGATATCATCCTCCCAGTACTCTTGGGAGAACAGAACTTATCTCAGATAATATATCTTGCATGGTGTCTGGCCCAAACTAGAGCTCAGCAAAGTCAAGCACTCTTCTCTCTACGGGTTGGGGCTGCAGGGAAGAGTCAGTAGAGAGAGCACCGTCAATTCCTAGACTCACCTCTCTTTCATTGCCTCAGGTGACGCTTAACTCTGGTATTATCGGTCTACGTTCGCTACTCCTCTGCCTCTACGATTCAAAGATTTTTGGAAGAAGGGTCACGCTGAGCGTTCTACGTCTCACGTCACACCCAGTACGAGTCCACGTGCGTGACACAGTGTCAGGAGGGGAGAAAGCGGGACTTCGGAAGGAGCGATGGCTATGCCAGTCTCGAACCTGCCACCTTAAGCTGTGTCTTTATTCTCTAGTTCTCTTTCTTCATTTCTCCGGTGAGGAGACTGGACTCCACCCTCTAGAGCAGTACCTGACACATAATAAATGCTTAATGAAAATGTTTTGGGCGAATGAATAATACCTACTTAAAATTTCAACAGGCTCTAAAATTCGATAATAAAGTTGATTTAGAGCAGGGAAATAAGCGGCTAAAATTTTTTGAACAAAATGAATTAAACATTATTTCTAACAGTGCATTATCAGATTTCATATTCTTTCTTCCCAGAAAAATACTAAGTCGAAGCAAATGAAGTCCTGGGAGAAACATTTGCTGTGTGAAAAGATAGATGGAAGCGTGCTTTCTTTTTGAAGTAGCTTGTGATGTTTATTTAACTGCAAAAACAAAATCTATTTAGGCAGACATCTTTTTAAGTTCAGCATGTTGACAGAACCTCCAACTACAGTACAGAACTCGACATATTCAATCTATCCTTACGAGTGATCACTTTCATATGATAACTCACTGGACTTGCTATATATTGAATAGCTTTTATCAGCTCTCTACTGACTCCCAATGACCAAAATTCCTGTATCAACGAAAACTGCATTCACCACCCAAACATAGAGGTTTTCTGTGTTGTTTTTGTTCCTAACCAAATTGTCTGTTGGCCTAGTTTTGCTATAAAAAATATTTGGAGGAAATATATCTGGACATTGTGGTCTATTTGAGTAGCAGGAAGGATGGTTGAAACCAGACTATCATTGTGCTTTCCTGGGGAATCCCCAGCAGATACCTGGTGGACTTCCAGGTGTTGGTGTTTTATATCCTTCTGGTGTTACATCCGGAGGTGGACTGTGAGCTGGCTGCCCTGCTAGAAAATATACTTCCTGGAGATCATAAACCCAGCTACAGTAAAGAATTAAAGAAACCGAGTTTAAATTAAGAGAAGACAATTTATTTAGAGGACTGTTTATTTAAAAGTGGTGAAAAAGGGGGAAAACGAGATGACAGCTACTCAACGAGTAGGGAGCATTCAAAAGTGAAATTCTCGGTGGGCCCTTTGTTGTAGCCGCTTTTTATTGAGGTTTTTTTCCCTTGGGTCGGCCCTGGGAATCTGATTGGCTCTTGTGCTTGTCTGTCACCTCTGCCTCGATTTCCCTCAGCCCTGTGACCTTTGTCTTTTGGCAGAGGGCAAAGTTATGAGTGAGTGCCTTAGGGTCAGGTAATGCAGATGTAAGAGTTAAAAGGGAAAGTTTGTTTTCTGTAAGTCAATCAGATTACCTGGGGCCTTCCTGGAACTAGTCTCTGTGCCTTTGTCTCCTTAACTGTTGGAATCTAGCTGCCTTTATGTTCCTATTTGATTATAGCCGCCTGGCTTTCAGAGTCTGGTTATAGAGGTCAAAATTGTCTATTAATTTTTAATATCATCTAACGAGGCCTTTACCCTGTCTTTTCTCTACCGATGGGGACCTCTGTCTCTACACTGGCACCAACTCACCTGGGAACATTGTTTTCACTCCCCTCAAGAAACTGAGAGGACTCTTGAAGTGATAAGGAAGCACGGAGTGCCTTCTCTCACTCTCTCTGGCCCTGCTGTCTTGAGCGGCTTCTTCCAGACCCGCAGGCCGTCGGAGCTGTCCGAAGCTGGGTGTGCTCCGCACGGTGGCTGGAACTTGGAGCCGGAGCCAGAGTGCCTGTTTCCATCTGGCTTCAGCCGATGACCATTTACTTAACCTTTTTGTGGCTCAATTTCCTCACCTATAAAATGGAAATTAGAATTACTGCTGCTGTGAAGACGAAATGAATTAGGACACACTAAATGTTTACAATAGTGTCTGGTACACTTAGTAAGCACTGTAATTATTTGCTATCATTATTACGTCAATAACGTCTTCCCTGGTTTATTGTTCTCCTCCTGTTTAGTCTGGATTCTGTGGTGGTTACAAGTCCATCAACCTCTTTCCTTTTACCTTTCCCCATTTGTTCTGTTTTGAGAAACATCCATTCAAATTTGGGGAGAAACAGTAAACTCTTTAATGAAAGCAGTTCATCAGACAAGGAGGAATTTCTGAGCTATTTGGAACTGTTACAGCCTCTCTCTAGCTTTGGTGTGTTTTATGCTTTCCTCTGGGCAGTGAACTCATTTTGAAATTGTAAAAAGAATTGTGAAGCTCTGGTCTTGCATCAGAATGACGTTGGATGCATCCAATTTGCATGTTAAAAGTCATCTTTCCAGAAACACAAAGCCATCAGAGGGGGAAAATAACTATTTCTCCAATTCAGTGTCAGTAGAGAATTTCCCGCTGAAGGAATGGAAGACAAGCTTAGAGGATGTGCCTGATAAGAAACTGAAAAGGACCAGATCTTATTTACAATGGAATTCACAATGTCTTTGGTGCCTTGAGGCCACACCACATTCTTTCATTAGTTTCTCATGTGTTCTGCTGTCCTTCATTAAGATGTCTCACCTCTCTCTTTCTGCAGAATCAAAGCAGAAATGTAAACTTCCAGGGCATATCAATGAGCCACCTGTTGTAAAGTTTCTTCATACTATTGCTGTAGGAGTGCGGATGGAGGGAGAAAGAAAGGGAGAGAGAAAGAGAGAGACATAGAATGAGACAGAGAGAGAGAGAGAGAGACAGACAGAGAGAGACACAGACACAGAGACAGACAGAGAGACAGAGAGACAGAGAGAGAGGGAGAGAAAAGAGACTATTTTTAAAGAATCAAGGTGTTGCAGACTGGGTAAAATAATTGCTTTAAAAGTTAATATCTTGGGATGCAAATGACTTATTTGAAAACCATCCTAGATAGCTTATTAGAATACAGAAAATGAGGTACAAATTTCCTGGACATTTTGCTGAGGAGAAGAGTTTGCTTTCTTTGCCAAAACAATCACCTTGGATACAATATGTCCTAGAACATCTATTAGGAGGCAGCCTGTGACCTTTGATAAAGTGTAGCAGAAATACTTAGTGTTCTCAGTGCAAGTCCAGTCTGGCAGGAGAGTTTGAAAAGAAGGGCGAAATGGGCCTGGGGTGGGGCTGTGGTAGACAGAGAGCAGGAGGCCCACCTTGTAGGTCACTCCAGTGTTTAAAGACTTGAAGGAAAGGAATCCACTTGGAAAAAAACAAAGCACAGACAGTGTCCCTTCCCTGCCGTGTTGCTGTTGTTATATTCACTTGTTCCTTTCCTTAGGTTCAGGGTGGAGACAGAAACATGAAGATAGTATACAGTCTTGTTGCTGTTGGGTGCAGCCCTGGTGACCTTTGCACACTGCTGTGAGTGAAATGCAGAGTTGGGAAGACAGAGTCCCTCTATTCTTAGGTAGCATTTTAAAATATTTGCTCGTTTCCCCCATGTTCACGGCCAGATCCTAAACAGCTTCGCTGTGGCCTCTCTGGTAAAGCTCTCGCCTCAGCTTTTGTGCCTGGCCCTTTTCTTAGAGCAGTAAAAGTAACTGATCTCTTTTAAGGGTCCTTTTGAGCATGCTGCTCCCCTTTATCTGAGTCTGGGTTTGCCTCTCTGTTGCTCATTTTCCCTGCCTCAGCTCACGATCAGGGGAAGAACTTCGAGGTTTATTTTTAAAAACTTGAAAAATACAATATATTATGAAAAACAAAATAAGAGAAAACTCCAAACTAAAATTCTCCACAATCCCTAAACTGTTCCTAATACTGGTGTGTGTGTGTGTGTGTGTGTGTATGTGTGTGTTTGCTTGTAACACAACACACTAAAACTTTTTTTAAAATTGGCACACTAAAAGTGGCTTTATCATATACTGTGACTCTCCGGATCAGTTGTTCAGGCTGATTCTTCTGCTCCGTGTGGGGTTGACTGAGGCTGCTTGGTGATTTTTAGTAGGTGCCCGCTTGGTCTGCAGAGGGCCCCAGATGGTCTCGCTTCTCTGCCCAATGCCGTGACCTGGGTGGCCGGGCTCCTCTCCTGGTTTCTCTAGCAGAGGAGGGACCCTTCACATGGCAGCTCGTGGCTCCAACACCACCGAAGTTCCAACAAATAAGAAACAGGAACCTGCCTTTGTCTCGGGGGCGAGGAAACCAGCATGAAGTCACCTCTGCTATGTTCTGTGGTCAGAGCAGTCACGGAGCGCCCCCAGATGGATTCTCGGCAGTGGCGAGCAGGATTGTGGCCTTCTCCAGTCTGCTGTGGTCCGACCCTTTGGTCACAGATCATTCATTTCTTCCCGTTGTAGGTCACCAGGATCCCGCTCCACCACACCAGGAGTTGGCAGCTGTGCTTTTTGGATGTTGTCTCTGGCTGCTGTCGTGCTGTCACGGCAGGGCTGAGTAGTTGCGACAGAGACCTTGCGGCCTGCGGGTCGAACTCTTTGCTCTCTGGCCACCTCCTCCTCTCAGCTCGATGGATGGGATTGCTTCTAAACTAGGGCATGGTCAGCGAGGCTTAACTAGCTCATGGAGCAGAGTTACTTCATTCTTGGTCACCCGAGACACCCCACACATCCCCCGTCCCCAGCACTGGCTCAGCGACGGCTACGTCGGTAAACACTCCTTCCAGCACCGACCTGAGGGACAATCACTAGTACATAGAGGTTCTAAGATTTAGCCGATGAGGCGGGGGGATGGCTGCGAGTTCAAGGCCAGTCTGGGCCAGATAGCGAGACCCTGTCTCAAAAGAATAAAAGAGTGAAAGGATAAAATTGATATCAGATTAAAATACATATATATATATATATATGTGTGTGTGTCTTCAGCTAGATTTTATATATATATACAATATTGTGTATATATGTATAAAATATATATATACACAATATTTATATATATTATATATAAAAAATATATATATTTTATACATATATATACACTATATATGTATAAAATATATATTTTATATTTGTTCTCAGCTAGATTTTTTATATATATATAAAATATATATATAATATATATAATAAAATAATATATATATATAATAAAAAAAATATATATATATATAAAATCTAGCTGAGAACATTGTGCCAGTTGCTTGATTATGGCCCGTTCTTGGTCCTTGGGAAAACTTTTCCATGGCTCTTGGTTCTATCCTCTGGGCTTTTGGTTTTGCCAAAATTATCCTTCCTTTCTGTGTGGCCTGTTTCAGCATTTGTCTCAGCCTGCTTTCTGCTCACAGAAAGTTGAGGTCCAGTGGGGTCTCTTCATTCTGAGCTGTCTCTGCCCTTTCGGTCCAGCCTAATACAATTCCTTTACAAGCAAGTTGGGCTGCCCAGGTAGCAGCTTGCAACAGACTTCTTTAGATGAAAATCACACCAATACAGTATTTCTTGCTTAGACCCTTTGGTTCCTCTGGCAGCCTGAGATGCTGCGATTGGATAATGCCCTAAGGGTTCTAAGGAGCCCTACCACTTGGCTAACCCCTAAGATTCTTACTAGTCCTACTAGATGCACTCTGCAGAATTGGAGGGTGGTTCTGTGGTCATGCCTTCACTTTGAAGTTACGCTTTACTGATGTCACCCTGGATTTTATCTTTAAGCTATTTCTTTGAGAATATTTAGCTGGGAAACACTGGATAAGAAATAACTTATTTTCAGACAAAACAAGTCCTGACTTCTTTACATGTTCTGTATATTCTGCTGGAAAACTTAATGGTTCTTCTTAAAGTTCATCAGTTTTTTTTTCTAATATATTGTCATAGGTAACTAAAAACAAGTTGTGTCTTCTACATTCTGCCTGGTAATCTGCCCGGCCAGATCCATCAGGTGCCCTTTCTGTTTTCCACATGGCCACTATTGCCAAACTTCCCACCAGTACATATCTTCCTCACCCCATTCACAGCCCCCTTTCTGGCCGTAACTCATGTGTTTGATTATTTTTTGCTTAAGGGCAGCATCCCATTTCCAATACTAAATTCTTATATATGTTATGTATTTAGTGAATAATTACTTACATCTTTCTCTTCTTCTCCTGCCTTTCTATAGCTTGAGATCCTCTCTTCACTGCACACACAAAAATTTAAATTCCTTTCCTCAGTCTCCCTCTTGGATTTTCTGCCTAGAACACCTTATGTTCTGTATTTTGTGGAGCTAAGATTTATACATTAAAGAATCCCTAATTTAAATAAAAATATTTACACCTAAATTATTTAATAGGATTTTTCTTCAATTTCTCTGAATGCTGCAACCTGAAAGGAAAAAAAAATTGAGAAAAAAACAAAAGGAAATTAAATATACGGAGGAATATCATAAGCGGCTGACGCTTTGTTTCCGGTTGGGTTTAGATAATACTGTAGGAAGGGCTTGCTAGCTGAGTATGTCATGATAAATAGTCTTGGCAGGGACTGTGGCCTTTTTGGGGGGTGTGGAGGGGTTCTCCATTCCCTAAACATTTTCCACCAAATAGATGGGCGAAGTTGAGAGACTAGTAGGTGAATATGGATTGTGTGTCCAAACAACTCATTGTTTCTGGGTGGCAAATACCATTTAGTTTCAACAAGCTTTTGGTTGATGGTCTGAACTTACTGCCACCATTTTTCTTAGATCAATGTCTGTTATGGTTTGTGTCTAGATGTCCCCCAAAGCCTCATGTGGTCATAGGTGGGGTGTTTTCAGAGGTGGCTGGATCTAGAGTGTGTGATTACTAAATTAGTCCACTGATTGGTTTGGCATAATTCTTCTGGGATCGAGGATGTGATACTGATTAAGGGTGCTGGGATTAAGGGTGGGAGTGCTGCCCACCCTAATGGCAGAGAGCCTGGGTAAGATATAAGGGACAGAAAGAGTCTCGTCTATTTCCCCCCTTTTGCTTTTCTTGCTCCCCGCACCCCCGCCTTGCTTACCTTGCTGCTTTCTGCCTGTCTGCCAGGCCACCCTGCCTTGGATCCAGCCGATTGTGGACTAAAACCTCCAAGAAGTGTGAACCAAATAAACATTTCACTCTTCAACTTTGGGTATTGGGTATGTTGTTTCAGCAATGAGGAAAATTAACTAGGATAGTGTTGTAGTTATTCTTGGGGAGATCTATTGTCTTAGTTGTTGTCTTAGTTATTCTTGGGGTGGGAATGGTGGAGAGGAAGCAAGTGGAAAGAGGAAAAGGAGGGATGCACATCAGAAAAGTAATCATCAGTGGAGCTTTCTCAAAATGTCCATACCTAGCCCTCCCAGGAGGAGTCACTAGACTGGGGTGAGGGGCTTCAAGGGCCCTCATGATTTGGTGTATCTTCATCAGTTTGATCAGACAATACTACTTACTTCAGTTTTTTTTTCAGCTTATGGCTGGACACTGGATTTCTAGTTGGGAGAACTTTCTAGTACAGAGCTTTGAACAAGTCACTGCTACCTTTTTAAAGATCTCATTTAATGCCTAACTTTCCTACCTAACAGAAGAATTTCGAACACTAGAATGGATGTGAAGTACACGAACACTCCAGATGACCTTAAAGTCCTTTCCAAGGGCGTTGAAAGGCCTTGCTGGGGAAGACACACACATGTGGCTCGTGTTCCCAAGGTAGCACGAACAGCTGCACCCCAAGCGTGGGTGGCCAGCTACTCTGCATTTGCGAGATACTAGCCCACCAGAAAAGGCAGGCAAGGAGATGTGCAAAATCCAGTAAGGCTACTGCTAGTTCTTCTTTCTCATTGAGAGTTGAACTGGAGTCTTGGAGACCGTTTTTTTGGAGAGGGCCCCTGGTGTACTTCAAACCTCTCCAGTCTGATGGGGCAAAAGCAAAGAGGAGGCCTGTTTCTCTCTCTTCAGTGTTACGGAAAGGAGCCTTGTGGTGAGCTAGACTTCTCTCATAGCTGTTATGTGACTGATTCCTGAAAAAGAGCTACATGGTTGAAAACTACGGCCTCTGGCAGTGACTGTGGCGAGAAGAGAGTGTCAGAGCGGCACAACCTGCTCAGAAACTGGGATTTTGCTGCTGTTTGATGAGGTGATTGCAGCTTGCTCGTGTGGCATCTGTGTAACCAGGACATGCCCTGTGGGCTGGATGAGGTCACACACCATGTCACACAGGGCTCAGAAGAGGGTAGACTTGGGTTTTTCCCGAGAGCACCACAAGAGAGGGATGCTGGTATGCCAGAGTACCTACACGTGAGGAGTTCAGTGATGGTGGGATATAACGTGGCTTCTAAGAGTCCCTCAAGTATGTTATGAGAGAAAAGTACAGCTTTAAACATCGGCCAAACTCAGACAACACCAAACTTACATTCCCACTGGCAGCACTAATAGAAATGAGCTCTTTCTTGACCTTTGCCTCCTCTATGTCCCCATCCCAACCCTGGGGGAGCGGAAGCCTGGCGTGTGGCTGGGAGGAGGAGAGGTGGCCTGTGGGGCCTTAGAGAAGAAGGAGATCATGTGTACCCCCTTTTCCCCTGCAGGCTGCTGGGGCAGGGGGACAGTGGTAAGAGTTACAGGAAAATAATCTTTAACTCTCGATGAAGTGATAGGGTTATTTTTATTGTATAGGCATGTTTATAGGTATATAGTTATATGAAAATACTGCAAAAATTATAAGAACCTCTGAATATGAGGACTTGCCAAGTATTATAGCAGAATAAAAAAGAGAGGGCTAAAAGAGAGAGAAAGAGCTAGCTCCTCAGAGCAGGTTTAAGGTAGGGTGGGGACTGTTTCTGTTGCATGAGAGGAGTCCTATTTGTGAGCGTCTGACTGCAGAAGACAGGTTGGAAGCCCAGGAGGGAACTCGAAGAGCTTACCACAAAAGCAATACTGGCAACCACTAGAGCTTTTTATCAGTCCTTTCTCCCCCTCACCTTATTTGTAAGGTACTTTTTGGCTGTGGCTGGTGTTATCCTACACTATTTCCGGTCTCATCTTCATGGATTACATGTAGGGTAAGCTATCGAAGTGTTTTTCTAGCTTTTAGAAATGTAGGCAAAAGATAGGACCTATACTTCATTTCAGAAATCCTACCAGCTCTTTGAGAGAGAGAATGGGCAGAGTCTTTCCTCACACTACGGACTACATTTCAATTCCAGAGATCATCTGATTAATCTTCTATTAAAATATGTGAGCGGTACCTATGATGGATTTCTCACGGCACCACTGTCTACAGGCAGTGTCAAGGTGAGATTTGACGTCCTCATCAGCATCAACAACTGAGAGCAGCTAATTCTGTGGGAAAGACCTTTCGCAGCCTGCAAGTCCCTTGTTTTGTGAGGCTCCTCACCGCTGCTCTTTCCAGACATTAAATACTGCAGGAGGGTTTCTGGTTGAACTCAGATGCTTCTTTGTTTAAAAAAAGTCAAGGAGCAGAAAAAGAGATGCAGAATTATTTACCTTTATTTTTTATTATTGTTCTGAGTTTTCTGGAAATGGCTCTGGGGCTTTTCCTTTAATCAAGTACATGCTTTCCTCAAATGAAAGAGAAGTTGTATTAATGTGTAAGAAACCTCAACATGGACACCACACGTTCATCTATAATCTTTTCAGCCATCAGTGTTGCGGCTTATAATGTGACTTTTTTAAAAAAGACAGCTGGCGGCAAATTATCGTTCCTCAGTTTTGAAATAATTCTTACTAATTTTCTTCACGAATACGAACACAATTTTGACCTATTCTCCAATTCAGGTTTTTTTGTCTTTTTTTTTGTTTTTTTAATAAAAACTCCACTCTAGCAGGCACACACTCAGGGCCAGACCACAGCACTCCCCGCCAGAGGGACACACTGTCACGGTCCACCAATGTGAGTAGGCCTGACGACTCTTCTCTGGCCTTAGCAGATTGGACTGGGGATAAACTTCTAACTGAACTGGGTCAATTTAGTTTATTTTATCAAGAATTTGGAACCAAGAGTCAGGAATGCTAGTTTCTCGGTTGTCTTACCAGAGGGAACACAAATCTCTGAAGAGAGGCTGGTATTGTGGGGCAGCCATTTTGGGTCTTAATGGCTATAAGAGAAAGAGAAAAATGAAGTCAGCGTGCCAAGAGATGGGAGGGGAGGTGTGAATGGAGAGAGTGAGGACAAGGACGTGTGAGAGCTGGTTGTCTTAGTCTCAGATGGGCTGACTCTGATGGTCCTAGTCTTTGGTAATGCTAACGGTAGGCCTTTGGCTTCATGACATACCTTAATATCCTCATACTATTTTGTGCTTTTTGCTTATCCTCTGTCCTTTTTGGTTTAAATTTCTATTATTTATAACCAAAAAGTAAAATTTTTGAGCTATTTATCCAATTGCAAAACCAAAACTGAAGCAAGAAGATAAACCAAATTTTGACAGCCCAACAAGCTCTTGGCTTCCCTCCCCAGTAGCTGATCAGATAGAAATACACTTTTGTTGTCAGCTCAACAACGTACTTTGATTTACCATTGTTGTCTTTGTCTCATATCATCCATAAAACAAACTCACAGCTTTCTCAAGAATACGCCTTTGGCTACTGTGAATGTCCATCTCCGGAACCAGGCTCCTCTACACTGTGTCTTCCCTCCACACTCAGAAAGACTAAAGTTCCAATCTGATCTCTCCTACTTACTGGGTGTGTGTAAATAAAAACACTCTAGATT
>PVJO010011226.1:21145-60729 GCA_004026905.1 Hystrix cristata
TTTTTTTTTTTTTTTTTTTTTTTTTTTTTTTTTTTTTTTTTTTTTTTTTTTTTTTTTTTTTTTTTTTTTTTTTTTTTTTTTTTTTTTTTTTTTTTTTTTTTTTTTTTTTTTTTTTTTTTTTTTTTTTTTTTTTTTTTTTTTTTTTTTTTTTTTTTTTTTTTTTTTTTTTTGTGGTGTCAGGGATCGAACTCAAGGCCTTGTGCTTGCCAGGCAAGCACTCTAATCACTGAGCTAAATCCCCAGCCCCGACTTTTCTATTTTTGAGTGGTTAATTATTTTTCTTTTTCCTCTTTCTCTTCAAATTTTTTTTTCTTCAAAAAAAATTTTTTTTTTCAAGAAAGGTACAAGGCTGGTTTCTTTCTAGAGAACCGGTCACTTTTAGAGAGGGACTAGATAAATATAGTCATCCCTCTGTATCTGTGGATTCAACCAACCATCAATTGAGAAAAAAAATGTGCCTTATCCCGAACATATACAGGCTTTTTATTGTCATTATTCCCTAAAAGAAAGCACAACTTCTATTCACATAGAATTTACCCTGTATTAGGTATTGTACATAATCTAGAGATGATCTAAAGTGTGTAGGATGATGTGTGTGTATAATATGCAGACGCTGTGCCGCTTAATGGAAGGAACACGAGCACCTGCAGCCCGGCCTAGTTTCCGTTGCTTCCCAGCCACGGTGAGGCAAGTGGCTCTGCAGTGTCGCCTGCTCCACCACCATGATGCCGCCTCACCGCAGGCCCACGGCCGTGGAGCCAGCCAACCATCGATAGAAGCCTCTGAAATCATGAGTCAAAATAGGTCTTTCTTCTTTTAAGTTGATTTCCTCAGGTATTTTAGTCATGATGATGAAACGGGAATGCAGCCATTATTTGTGTTGTTCTAAAATGGCAATTCAGAAATCACATTATTTCTTCAGCTGTGCTATGTGGAGCAATTTTTTTTTGCTAGTCCCGAGGCACCCTCTCCCAGCCTCCCTTAGATCTGATTGATAGATACATCAGAGGGGTGGGCAGGCATTTATTCTTCTTATTCAACCAAGAATGTATCTTGATTCATCTAGATTTTATTGAGCAGTTACAGGTTTTTAGCTTATAAACACATACAAAAGGAAGAGGAAGTCGTGATCCCTGACATTTGGATATTGGAGCAACATAATATTTTCTTGGAGAGGTAAAGAACCCATAGAAATAAACAACGAACCAAGTATAAGGCAGTAAAGAATCTGGTGCTACATGTAAGACAGATTTTACATGTCACATACTTATGCATAAGCATCTTGAAACAATTTACTTTATTTTGACTTACTGTGTGTCCATCTCTGGTTAAGATATTGGAAATCTGAGTGTGACTGAACAAAGAAGCAAATCAGTCCTGAGAAAATAAATGTAAACTATAGGAAAGTCTCAGCTGGAATGCAACTGGATAGCACAGACTCCTTGAAGAGAGGCTTTGTGAGGCCATTTAGAGCACTCTCTGAGTAGATGCAGAGTTGAACTGAGGGGATGCAACACCTCAGGCTGAAGGGAAAATGTCAGTGTATCTATTATTGCTGTGAAGTTCATTTACACACAGGATGTGTTGGTGCCTAGCAGTACATTTTGCATATTTGGCACTAAAAATTATTACTTGATTTGACTCTGATTCATTTGTTTATTTGTTTTTCTTTTTGGTAACTTTAATACTTGGGGAATTCCTGCTGTGCTGAAATTCAGAGAACGCAACACAGAGGCAAGAGAATTGGTAATTATAAACTAATGTGGATGAACCTGAAAGGTTTTTATAATGGTTAATGTTATATGTCAGGTTAAGTAGGCCACAGGGGGCCCAGGTAGTTGGTTAAACACTTATAGTATGTCTGTAAAGGGGTTTCTGGGTAAGAGCAACATTTGAATTGGAAAACTGAGGAAAGCAGATTAGCCTCCCCATGTGGGTGGGCCAGTCAGCTGAAGGTTCACATAGCACATAGGCTGAGTTGGGGAGTATTCACTCTTCCTCTGCCTGGCTGACTTTGAGTTAGCACATCAGTCTTCCACTGCTTTTGGCTCTAAGACTAGGACTGCAGCTCTGTTATCAGTCCTCTTGCTTTTCACGCATTAGACTTGGATTGGAATTATGCCACTGGGTCCCCTGGGTGTCTGACTTGTTGATGCAGATTCTAGAGCTTGTCATAACTGTATAGTCCAATTCCTCATAATAAATTAATATCTCTATCTCTTGTCTCTCTTCGTCTCTGTCTGTCTCTCTGCTACTGGTTCTGTTTCTCTGAAGAGCTGTGACTTAATATAAATTTTGGATCCAAAAGTGACTCTAGAGAAAAAGAATTATGAGGCTAAGTTTACTGAATTGGTTCAGAGGTTTCTAGTATCAGCTGCCCAATCTAATTAGATTTAAAGATGCTAATGACTATTTTCAATAGTAACAAGAGTATTGATAGCCTGTGGCATGACTCAGTCATGGCGATATGCTAAACATCACCATTGGATTCTCCTAATTGACCAATTATAAGAAGCAAAGCTCTGGGTAACTGCGTATGTGATCCTGTCTAACATTTGTTGACAAACTAATGAGTATAATGAGATTGACTTATTGTTCTTATGGTCACTGGATGAAGTGGGGAAAGAAAAAGATGAGCTCAGAGATTCGAATTTGATAAGATTCAGGGACCCGAGGGCTAAGGGCTGGATTATAAGATTCCTGCAGCTGGTACCTAAAGGGGCGCTTGTACTAAGTGCAAAGAGATGGGTGGAAGATACAAATATGGGACCATACTGGGAAATCTTTAAGGGCGGGGCAATCTTAGTTCATCTCTTAAAGTCTCACAACCCTGTGGGCTTGGTTTTTTTTTTTTTTTTTTTACAGGTTTTTACTTAGCAAGGGTGGCTAAATTGGGCCTCATTCTTGATGACAGGGCATTTCTCTCCCTGTTAAGGCTTTTTGGTGGCAATAGAGTTGTCTAATAGCTGATGAATGGGTGCTAAGGTGCAGTGTGCTGGCAAACTAATAAGGTAAGTTTATTTATATCATTGCTTACTCTAAGATAAACACTTCTTGGGTAGAAGTTTCTTAATTCTGTAGCTTGACTACTAACAGGAAAGTCAGGAAATAGGAAAACTAACTTGGTGTTAGCTTTTAGGATGTACATAGCATCTCTTGGCTTATCCCTCCCTTCAATTAAGTAAGATAATCGTATTAACCAAATCATCAAGCTGTTATGAAAAATGTTTTAATAAAAATATTTCCATACCAAAGCATCCCTTTGGTGATGAACAAAATGTTGGTGTAATGAGGTGGAAATCTCCAGCTCAGTGGGAGGGAAAGAACTACAACGGGAAATACTGAGATTTTTCAACCTCACCTGGGAACAATTACAATAATAATCATAATAACAACAATAATAGCAAAACGCCCAATAGTATTTTCCATTTCTGTCAAGCCAGAGCTAGAAATGCTGTATTGAAGGAGGGTGGTAAACTAGCTGGGAGGAAATGGGGAGGCTAAGAGAGGCTGCCCTGGATAGCAAGATGCCTCAGACTGGAAGGTGACTTGTGGTAGGATCAAAGATGGAACGAACGAGTGAGGGAGTGCAGAAGGGTCCTGGTGGGGAAGAGGGCTCAGGCTGCTTTGTCCCCTTTCTCCACTCCCAGTAGGTGACGGCTTGAGGGCAGTGCATGGTGCTTTGCCTTCAGCACTTGAAATAGGCTCCAACAACCACTGTAGACATAGTCCTCCTTGCGGTCTTTGTTCAAAGGAAGTGTTTAATTGTTTTTAAATTTCTTTCTTTTACAAGATGGTGCTAACTTGGGTAAGGGTGGAATGCCAAAGTAATATAGATAGCCAGTCGGGGGCCATGGGGCCACTCGCCTCCACTCCCCTGAACCTGGGGAGTGGGCAGTGCCCTGAGCCTTGCCCCAGCGCTTACTACCAGGTGGCTGAGACAGAGATAAAGAGAAACAAAGACCCCCAAGCCTGCCCTGGAAAATCCCCAAGTCCCAGACCAGAATGCCTGTGCACCAGACCTCCCCACATGACCACCAATGACCTTCTTCTCCTGGAGCACGCTGAAGGCTCAGGCGTGTGGACTGTTTCCTGTACACCCAGTTACAACAGAGTGAATTGTGGGTTGGGACGTGTGCAGCAGACACAGCTGATGTGACTCAACGCCCTGTCAATCATGCTGTCAACCATGGTCTGGAAAACCCTGGAGGCGACGCCATAGAGCAGGCGCAACCTTTGTGTCCCCACACCTATGGTCTGGGTGCTCGGGCCATCTTCCTTTCACTGGCTCGTGTCCACTCACTTTAGGCATATCACGGCCCTTTATCAGTTCTGCTACTTTCTCCTTGCGGTCTCGCACCACATCCAGTCCTTCGTTCACCGTGCACAAGAGCCTGGGAACCCATCCCCGGACCCCGGAGCCCATGGCGACAAACAGAGGCCTCCATGGAAGACAATTAATTCTTCTGTGGGTGCACCTACCCTTCCAAAGGAGGTTGCCTAGTATCAGATACTTGAGTGACAAGGAGTTAATATGTTTTTGTCTGTACAACAGTTCAAAGTTTGATTATTACACGGTGGTGAGCAGGGTCATCTTGCCCTGATGATCAGTGTGTACTATCAAAGATATTCTGGATCTGATCGGGATAAATGCCGACGCTGCCAACCATGACCTCAAGGATGGCCTTATTCTGGAACTTCCTAAACTTGTTTTGAAGATTTCCAGCTTTCATTCCTAAAAATACAGTATGATCTACTATGTACCTGAACTCGTGAGTACTTTCATAGCTGTCGTTAAATATGCATAAAAGCCAAGGAACATTTTGAACTCAATTCACATGCTGGTATCTTTTGTCGAATTACTGGCAAAGATTCTCTTGATTGGTGATGAAGAGTTGATTAGTCATCTGAATTTCTTCCTTCAGGGTGATCAGTAAGATTTTCTTGTGGAGTATTCGAACCATGCGTGGGGGTGCTAGACCCAGTCTTACAGACCGAGCTCTACATATGAAGTGTGTGAATGTGGTTTTGGATTCCTCAGTCCGCCCTGACATGCTCTCTAATGAATCATCCTGGAGGCTTAGAAAACTTCTGCCAAATCCTTTTGGGTTCATTAAAGAAAAGAAAAGAAGGTTTTAGCCTGAAAAAATCCTTATCTAATAAGTGTCACATCATATAGATTTTAACATTTAAATTCATTTCCTTTTAAAATTCAGTGACTTTCCCAAACTAGAAAGATGGAAAGTTTGCATATAACCACCATCCACCAGCGCTGGCAGACGGAAAGCTTAATGCAATAAAGGAAAGAAATGGCTATTTAATAGTTCTTTTATTTTCCATTCAGATCACATACACTTTTACTGAAAGAGGCTCGCAGCATGGAGTCTGATATTGGAGCAGTGTTTTCAGGAAGCAATAATTGAATACTCCTCATTAAAAAGGTTCATAAAAGAATCCTATTAAAACCAATACAAATAATAAACCTCGAAAATGCTGCTTTAAATTCCAAGAGGGCGGTGACGATATACAGTAACAGTCTTCCTGTTTGTTGGGTGATTTTAAAAATCTTGTGGGCTGAATTTCCAGTGGAATGTCACAAACGCATCCAATTCGAGTCTGTGGCTTTCACAGTCAGTCTTCGCCAGGAATTTATCCCCAGTCCTGACAGGATACCCAACAGAAAGGCTAATTCCCTTTAATCACTTCATTACTGGGTGATTCTTACAATGAGGCTGAACAGCTGAACCCACCAAGTCCTCTTCAAGCGCAAATCCAGCTGGTCTGATGCGCTAATTTTACTAAGTGAGAATTTGGCCAAACTGTGTGTCGCTGTAAATCATGGTAGATGAATCCAATTCAAAAAGAGTAATGAAAAAGTTATCTTTGTCCCTTTTCGATCATAGAGGCGCCGCGGGGGCCCAGAACACAGGGCAGGTGCCCTCCGCCCGCAGGCCTCAGCCCCGCCTCTGCCTCTGCAAAGCTGCCAGCCGCAGGCCTCCCCAGTCTCCCTTGGTTACTCTCAGCCTCTGTCTCCGCGGGATTCCCCCAACTTCCTCCTCACCCAGGTGCTCTGACCTGTGCCTGGTCTGGCCTCTGAAGGGAATCTGAATTCTTATGCACAGGCACCTGGTCTTAACCAAGGGTTACCGATGCATTTCTTGACTGTAAATCTCAGACAGATGGGGTGATATATCTTAAGATTTTTATACACCGTGGTTCACGGGTTTCTCGGTTTTCAGATCCAAAAAGTTTAAGAGACCTCTTTAACTAATCGCTTTTTGCCTTATGTTTTTTCAGTCCTCTTGAGCCACACAGTCCTTGCTATTATCAATGCAATGGTGATTTAATAAAAAAACCTAAATGTACCCATAAATCTTCTTGGTTCAATTTAAAAAAATGTTGCTCGTTAGAATGGGTAAGAATAAAAAAACAAAAACAAAACCAAACAAAAAAATAAACCTGAATGCTTGCAAGCATTTCTATCCTTCAGTGCAGTGACTGCAGCGTTTTGTCTTGCTTTTGTTTCTTCCTTTTCCCACGCAGTATTTCTTGTGTCCTCTTACTGCTCCTCAGGGTTTGGGGTCCATCAGGTTTTCCAAACATCAGAACACCCGAAGGGCCTTTACAACACAGACTGCTGGTGGCTGCCCTCTTATTTCTGCTTTGGTGGGTCTGGGTGGGCCGGGAATTTGCATCTCCCACAACTTCCCAGGCTTGGCTGAGGCCGCATGTCCAGGGGTGCACTTTGCACACTGTTGTTCTAGAGACAGAGACGCTAGAGGGGTTAAGTGTTTTAGCCTGAGAGTTAGTTATAATCCTACATCATTATGCTTGCAGCTGGCTAGTAGCCTGGCAGCTAATAAAAACTCACTAAACTTCAGTTTCTTCATTGTTAAAATGAGTTTAACAAAACATCTCTAGCAGGGTTGTTATAAAGAAGAAATGAGGTAGCGTTTATTAAGCATTTGAAGGAAAAGTGATTGTGCAGAGTATTTTTGTTATTACTTTTTATTTCTTCCCTAGAACTCAGTCTTTAAGACTTTTAATTGAATCATAAAGGATCCTTTAAGTGCCCAATTTGGTTAAGGAAAGTGTGTGTCTGTTTAAAAAATAAGAAAATAAAATTCTTTTGGGAGGATTTAGACAAAACGATGATTCTTAAATTGGCCTGGACAGGCACAGTAATAACCAAGAGAGTTTGGAGAGCAGCTTTCTTTGTTGATCAGGGTCTCACCTCAGTCATGGAAACACATAATGTGGAAGAGATCAAAATATATTATAAAAGTCACAATAATTAAAACAACATGGGGGCTGGGGATTTAGCTCCGTGGTTAGAGTGCTTGCTTAGCAAGCACAAGGCCCTGAGTTCGATCCCAGCACCAAAACAAACAGACAAACAACATGGTATTGGCTTAGGAAAGGGCAAATAGATGTAAGGAACAGAGTAAAAATTGTGCATCATGCAGGAACATATATGTATGAATACAAATATGATTTCAAGGCAGCGAGGGAAATACAGACTATTAAATGATGTTGGAAAAATTGGCTACTGATTTAAAAAACTTTGACATTTGTTATGACACACAAAAATAATTCCTGGGTAGGTTTTTAAAATCTAAAAAGTATTGAAAGAAAATACAGTGTGATATTTGCATGATCTCGAGGTAGGGAATAAAGATAAAATTTTCAGATGTGAAGCAACAGAAATTTGTAATTTCTATGTGACAAAAGGTGTTTATTATAAAGTTGAAAGAGAAGACAGATTTGAAGACAATATTTGAGTTATAGACAAGGATCAATTTGTACATAATAAATCACGTTAGCAATAGGGGAACAAACTGCATACAATGCATTACAAAATACAGGCGAAGCTTATTAACAGCCTATTCAGGAAAAGAAATATAAGTACCTGATGGATCTATAAGGTTTCAATATTGATAAGGCCATGAAAACCAAATCACTCTTTTTGAATGTTTATGGAAAAGTAAATTCATCTGACTATTTGGTGAGAAAACTCAAAGTAAACATACTCTTTGAAACAGCAATTCAATATTCATAGGAATGTTTATTGATGCATTTCTGTTAATACTAAAAAGATTTGAAACTATTTTTTCATCAATAGGGCTATGTTATAATTCATACTGTGGGATACATATACAAAAGGTAGAACTTAAATTTTCAGTGAAATAATCGAGTATCATGAAAGACTCTTTTGCTGGATAAAATACAACAAATATCCATTTGAAGGCACAGTTGAACTTATATTTCTGTAAGAGATCTTCACAGAGATCAAAAAACAAGAATTAGGAAAACAGAGCTGAGGATTTAGCTCAGTGGTTAGAGTGCTTGCCTAGCAAGCACACAAGGGTGTCTTTAAAATAACGATGATACCATTTGTAGTACCAAAATTTAGAAACAATCTAAATGTTTAATGAAAAAAGAATGAGGCTGAGGCAGGAGGATCACAAGTCAGCCCTAGCCTGGGCAACTTAGGAAGACCTTGTCTCAAAATAAAAAGTGCTGGAAATGTAACTTAGTGTGAAGGTTCTGGGTTCAATCCCCACTACTGAAACACACACACACACACCCCCATCCACACCCACATACCCCCAATAAGTTATAGTATAATCAAATAACAGAATGGTAGATTGCAGTAAAGATTAAGAAACTAGAGGAATATGTATCCACCGAAGTGATTCTTACAAGAGTTTTGAATGAAAATATAATTTGTAGAAGAAAACATACAATATGATACCATTCCTATAATGGTTGAAAACATGCAAAAGAATGCTAAGTACAGTAGTGTCTAGAAATACATGTATTTCTATTTCTACACTTGTAGGAAAAAATAAAGAAGTGTGTGGGATGATAAATGCACATTTAGAATCATAAACTTTTGGTAAGCCCGTGGGGAGGGGAGGTGGTTGTGGGCTGCACAACAAAGTGAAGTGTTCAGTGGTAGGTAATAAATGTACAGTAGTGAATATTAATGCACTTGAGAATATTTGCCATCTTCCAAAGTTATAGTTATACAGATTACACGTCAACCTGGAGAAAGATGTTGATATGATTAATGAAAACACAATGCAAATTATGGGTACATTACGCTACATAAAAACACTGCTGCTTGTAGACAGGTTTGAAAGGCACTAACGCAAAAATAGAAATGATTTTTCTGTTAAAATTGGCTCTGCATGATTAAAAATTGTCTTTAAAATTGATGTATCATAATCTCAATTTCAAATCATTTTTTGGATACACCTAAGAATCAAACAAAAGCCCCAAAGACTATTAGGAGTGATCTAATAAAGCAATTAGAGTCTGAATAAGCTGCCAGTCAGAATCTCACAGCTCAGAGCTGCTACTGTGTGTTTAAGGTACAAGTAGCTAGCTTGGTAAGTTTTGTAATGGAATGAGTCGTATATGGCAAATGGTATATCAACAATTTTCTATATTGAAATTATGTAAGAATATAAATCTAGAATATATATATTAAAATGACTATGGGCCGATAAATTAATAAATATGAATAGAAGATCCTAAAAACTAACACTAGTGAGAATTATTGACTAGGCTGCAGAAATTCTGCCCTAGCTCCTAAAGAACTGGACATCTCCGTGCTGTAGTCGTCTCTAGACCAGGGTTTGTATTGGGGTCGCCACCCTGCACTACCTCTTCCACATTACTTCTCACTCGAGTGCCCGCAGTCTGTGCAACTGAGGCCGCTTGCCCACTCACCACTAGTGTGAGAATCTTAGCGGTGCACTGGATTCACTTAGAAGGTTTGATAAACACAGAGTGTTTGAGCCCAGCCCACAGTTTCTGATCCAAAGGCCTGGGCTAGTGCAGAAGAGTCCACAGTTCTATCACTCCAAAATGATCTTGGTGAAGGTTGTGGGACAAGATCCTGAGGACCCCGAGAACACTAGGCAAGTGCTCTGCCACTGAGCTACATCCTCCGCTGAACCTGCTATTTTTGTTCATAGATTCTCTTTCCCAGCTCTGTCTATTGAAAGGGCCACGGTGCAGTGACGCCTTGCAAGAAAGGTAATATTTGTTTCTAAATACCACTCCCACTAAAAGGAGCAGAACTCACAGGAGTCGTGGATGATTGCAGGTCTTACATAAACTTGGAACTTCTTGTGCAGAAAGTTTATTCTGCAAGGAAGTGCTTAAAGAATAATTTGAACTTGCAAAGACACAGAAACAGTCATTTAAATAGCTACTTTGGAGAAAATATGAATACCGAAAAATGACGATAATGGATTACATATAGCGTACTGGACATCAAAATAATGACAATTACACCGGACAAATCCAGATTGTAGGACATTTCCTAAGATTATTCCTCCGCACCTTTCAGTGTCAATATAATGAAATACAAGTAAAAAATGGGCGGGATACTAAGTTAAAGAGGAGAAAAGAAACATAAAATATTAAATGGGGTTTATAATCTTTGATTTGATTTTTAGATTTTAAAAATACAGCTAGAAAGGACATCTTTACAGGCAACCAGGAATTTTTGGGAATGAGCCGTATATCTGAAAATCCTACAGCAGTGTTAAGTTCCTTGGGAGTGATATTGATTTTTTTTAAGAGAGTATTTTTGTTTAAAACTTACTCTCAAATGGCAGAGTCAGAAAGCGTGTGTGTGGGTGGGTGTGTGTGTTGAGAGAGAGAGAGGGACAGAGATAAAAGACATTTGGGAAGACGGTGACAGGTGGGTCTAGATGAAGCATGCTCTTTATTGGACTCATTCTTTCAACTTCCTGTAGCTTTGCAACTTTTCAAAATGAAAAGGAGAAGAATAAAAGAGAAATGGTAAAAATTCCCCATCAAATAATAAAATCATCACTTAGATATCCAAGAAATACTTACAGCTTGCATGGTTTCTCTTATGTGAGAAACCCAAAATATAAATAAATGGAAGAGCAAAATAAAAGATAGGTAGTAGGAGACAGGGAGATAGATCTTTTGCAAAGGGTGAGGGACCAAGAGAGGGAGGAAGTGTGGAAGGAAGGAGAGGAAGAGGACGAAAAAAGAACTAAGGTGTGTTATGCACATGTGCCAACTTCCCATGAAGAATGTAATCATGTGAGGCAAACACGTACTAATAAAATTTAAAAACTGGAAAGGAATGAATGATGTAAGTAGAAGCCATCAGCCTCTTTACTTATTAGATGAAGACATAGATCCATGAATAAATTAACTCCTCTAAAGTCACACTCAAGTGTGCATAAGATTCCATGTCTGTGAACTTCATATCATAACTAAACATCAAATATGGTCCTTTGAATAGGTGAAATTTTCCTTCCAGACTATGCGCTTGATGGTGCACTTTGTCAGAAAGAGCAGACCTTTTAAGGATTTTGGTTTTCTTTTGGTATCTGCTGTTTTCTCCCTCCCATTTTAGTGGGGAGTGAAATGTCGGCAGGGATACTTTCTATTTATTAACCCCATTCTTTATAACCTGGCGAAACAGTTGGAAGTCCATTAGCTCTGCTGATGAGGTAGCGGACATGCTGAAACAAACAGTAAAGCTAGAGTAAAAAAACGGATTCTAGCTCAGATTTAATGCTTTGAAAATAAACAATCATTTGTTCCTCTGTGTTAGCAAGGATTCATTTTTGAGTCATGGATTAGGATGTCACACGTTGTTAGCGGTACCCTATGCCTGGACAAAGGAGACTGTGTGTCACCAGGACGGTTCCTGCCATGCGTTTGGTCTGCTGTGTTGGTGCCTGCTGCCCGGCACTGGCCGTGTGACTTTAAGCGAGTGACTGAGCCGTTTTGGTGTGTTTCCTCAGTATAGTGCAGGAATAATAACAGTCTTGAATTGGTAGGTTAGCAGGGAAAACTGCATGAGAATGATCGAGAACTTTGTACATAGATAACATATAGTTACTTTTTAAATTAAGCTTTAAATTGTCAATTAGACATTTCTCAAATGACTAGAAAGAATTGTAAATGATTTCTACTTTACAGGTCTTTTCAACATTTTGACTTGCCTAGTTACATATGATGACTTCACTAGATAGTGGAGTTCATAAAAAGCAGACTATTTTGACATGAAAATACATTTATCAAAACAATCGTTGTCCTGAGCTCCTTTCAGTGTTTTTATTTTAGTCACATGCAAAAATATACATTTCCGTCCTGTATATATCAGGAAATATCACACACACGGTTTTCTCAAATATGTTAGATTGAAATTGATACTACAATGATGCTTTTATTTTCCCGTGTTTTCTGTTAGTTTCTATTCGATTGGCTTTTATGGTGCATTTAAGGACATTCAGCAGTGACAGTTTAGGGCTCAATGGGACTCATACTCTGACTCAGTCTAGACCTGTGTTCTGACCTCTTCCCAGTTCTTCACCCCATAGCAGGAAAAAATTCACATCGGTTCATTTGTTTACTATTCTGTAAATATTTACAAAGTGCCTGCTATGCTCAGTGCTAAGGGGAAAATGTTAGGAATAGTACTGGTTCTCTAGGAAGAACCAATATAATTAGAACTATACATCCTACACATAAGCATACACACAGAGCAGGTGATAAAATATAAATGGCCAAAGTGAATGGAGTAGGTAGGAGAAGGAGAGGTCAGGAAGCCTCCCAGTTTATGTTAGGTGAGGTGCTTTCTAAAAGATGCGCAGAAACTGACTGGAAAAGAAAGGGCGGCCATTCTCTATGAAAGGAACTGTGGAATCAAAGGCTCAGAATAGAGACTTAGCTTAACCTGCTGTAAAAAGAAAGAAATAATACGTAGAGTGGAGGAATTCAGAAATATGTAGCGTGAAGGAAGATCAGAGAGCAATGACATGCATTTAGTCCTGAAGAAAAGAGAAGTTTTGAGGATGTCTGGCAGAGAACAACTTGATTGAAGGGCATTTTTACAAAAATTGAAAATGTATGGTGCATTGAATGCATTTACAATATACCCAAGGAAAATGGAAAAAGAATAGAAGGAAACTGAAAGCAGAGAAAATGGATGAAAACACGCTCTGCATTTAGTTTCTCTGAGGAAGGTGATGCTGGTCATGCTGCATAGTAGAACATCCACACTGGAATTTAGGACTGGAGATAGAAATCTGAGTTACCGTCACCAGGGTGGTGACTGGAGCATTTACAGAGGTGAAAGTAGGAAGTGAGTGAACAAAGGTAACAGAAGAGGAGCGGTGATGGGGAGAGGTTTTCTGTCTGGAGCAAGACCTTCTCAGCATGCACTCTTGTGCTTAACACACAGGAGCCATCTTATGTCACCGTTGGGGTGGTCCAAATGCAGATGTGGTTTTGAGTAGGACCACACACTGTCTCTTCTGTATAGTGACTCTGGATTGGCACCTATTTGACAAGCCATTAAGTACACTGCTCAGCCTCCTCCAGATCTTTATTCTCAACGTTGTCGCTGGAAGCTGTGTTTTCCACCTTCCGAATTAACACGATGGACGTTTACAGTTATGAAAAGTAGAAGATGGTTGGCATTTATGGCCACAAAAGCATTCTGGATTCAAATGGAACAAAACACAGAATCTCTGTATTTGTGGCCGAGGGATTAATGAATATATCTAAGGAGGAAATAGTGGAAACAGGCTTGGTAAAGAGAGGATCATGCTGGCTTTTGTGGGTAGACTTGGGTTCCTACAAAGACAGCACAGAACGGGCAGCACCCTGAGAAGGAGCTTGACTCTCTGAAGTACAGCTGTGCACCAGGCGTAGCTCCCCACCACCTGGTCTTCAGTCTAGTGGAGCACAGACTGAATGAAGACGTGGTAAGTTTGGTTCAAACAGCTGCACTGCAGCTGCGAGCGGCTTGGCTCAGTGCACTGAAGTCAAAACCGAGTGATACCTCCAGGCGTACGCGCAATAGACACAAAGGGAGGGCTGTCTCTGTTCAGCTGGCTGGGGAGCCGGGAGAGGCGCTTGTCGGCTGATGCTGTAGCTCAGAGTGTAAGACATTCTGTAGCGTGTCCTGGTGATAGTGTGAATGGAGATGGTGTGTCGTAGTCCTGGTCAGAATTCTCACAGTGCACCTGGGAAGCGAGGAAGGAGAGAAACCTAGTTGCTGACTGAGTCTCGATGCTTATACCATTTGGGGCCTGCGATGGACATCTGAGCAAGACCACTTCTCTTTAGCCTTCGCATTCTTTCTTATGGCTGACATTTTTCTCTGTCTTCCTGCATTCTCTTGGATGGCAATGTTGGGTTGCCCTTGGGGGAGATCATTGCAGGACTTACCTTTCAGTAGCTTTGCTTGGGCCTTGCCCATACTATCTTCTTGGCCTAACTTAGATCTGGCACCATGCCCAGAGTTTTATCTACTTTCTAAATCACTAGAGAATCACAAGGTGAAATGCGGGGTAATTTTAATTAGGTCTTGAAGCCCTCTAGGGAATTGGTTGGCAGTTGAGAAACTAATATTTGTAGTGGGACCAAGGAAAGAATAATATTTGAGGAGTTTGGTGGTAGCTAGGTATTATTATTTGCCTTAAGCTGCTTAAAATCAAATGATTATATGTTGAATTCTCTTGAAAGTACCAAATAAATGAAAATAACCCCCAAAGCACAATTTTCAAATGACTATGAAGCCTTGCCACGTGCAGCCTATCTCAATGAAAGTATTGCCTTGCTGAGAGAGAAACTAAGGAGAACTTAGATCTTGGTGTGAAAGTCAGGAAGATTTTTTTTCCTGTGTAGTTTGTTTCCTGGCCTGAGAAAATATTTGCACATAAATGTGTAAGGGAAATTTCAAAAGAGGAACTAAAATTTCTTTTCTCCGAGTGTGTGTTAACATAATACCACTGAAATGCAAAGACCGGGTTATCCGAATATATTACTAATACATTCCTGGAAACTTTCATCACAAAATCAGTCAATATTTTCCAAAATGTATCTTTAAATAGGAGCAAAGAAGTGAATTAAATATCAATGGACTTTCATAATTGTTTCCCAGTCGTGTGCATGTGTTTGCGTTCTCTACAGATACTGTTACTTCTAAAGAAATACTACACTTATTCCTCAGAAGTTTTTGGTAAGTGAATGACGAAAGCAAATGGGAACATTTCTGTGTGGTTCAGTTGTTTATTTTGTGAAATACTTATCTTTCTGCCTATGAGTGTTACAAAAAACCAGAATGGACATTTTAAAATGAAAAAAATAAATTAGAATCAATGAATTAGATGATTTAATTTTATTAAAAATCCAGGGTATTGGATAAATTCTAAGCGCCACGTGGATAATTTAATTTTGTTTTCTGCAGCGGGGAATACTTCATTCCCCGAGCTTGGTGTCTTAGAAGGGTACCGAATGCAGCGGGAACTTTTGCAAAGCAGCTGCAAACCTGGAGCTCCCACTTATCTGCCAATATTTTATGACCAAGCAGATGTGTACGCAAATCACACCTGTTATAATTTCAGAAGCTCTGCTCCAGTCAATCACTTTAAAATAACTTCTGTCTCGGAGACATAAAATGTGTGGAAGAATCCGGGAGGCCGGACAATGAAGGTGTCAGCAGCTCCCTGACCAAGGGCACGGCTGAAACATATGGCCACATTTTCTGCACTTTCATGGGACTCCAGGGAGTCCTCAATGACAAACCAATGAACCTTCTCAGAGATGGGAAAGTAAGAAACCCGGAGAATGTGCCGGGGGGCAATGAGGTGCATCTTGCTGCGTGCATGCTTTTCTTACGCTGCTCTGTTCAGGAAAGTCTTGGCATGGCAATGGCCTCGTGTGACATAGTAATAGCAGGTAAAATGCATTGGGAAAGTCACATTTGTCCTCTGAGAAGGTGAAGGGTAAAGTAGTTGTCACTAACTGTTTTCATTACTCTTAAAATATTTTTGTGTTTGGCTCAAACCATGTATCCTAATCCTCAAGACACTTGCTCTTCAAGGATATACTAATACAGTAAGTATCTCCTGACTCTGTAACCCGCCTGCCAGATACCACTGTTTAAGTGCAGAATGTTAAAAAATTCAGAAGAGCTCTTTTCACAGAAAAATAAACTGATTTTAAGTTGATGGTGTACACAATACAGACTGGCTTCTTTCGAGTCTCTGTTCTTCTTTGTGTATAGCTTCATATTATTTTTGCTTAGTGAAAGCAGGCTGTATACTCAGAATTTACTGTGCGATGTTTGAAAACAGCACTATTATTTTCATTGCATTCTTTGCCGACACTTAATTTATTGTTGTAGATGCTCTTTTCAGTTCCTAGTAGTCACATTGTGGTAGTCCTGTCAGCTCTCCAGCTGACTGTCTGACCGGTAGCCTTGGTTCTTTGTTGTTAAACGTTTCCCATACACTTCGTTCTCAACTGTCTGTTCCTGTATTGCCACTGCAAACTGCTATGTCTGTAATAGAAACATAGAGCATGCTGTCTTTTAAAAAGAATTATTGTTTTTTATTTTTCTTTGTTTTTTATTGACCTATGACACACACAAAGAAAAATAAACATGTTTTTATTTATTTATTTAATTTTTATTAGTATATGTTTGCAGTATGTGGTGAATGTATTTATCTTGGGGAGTTTGTACATGTACATAACACATTTAATTCTTCTTTCTTCCTCTATCCCTCCCATCCCTCCCTGCTCTTTCATCTCCTGGTCTACTTCCTATTTGCAAAAGCTCTATTTAGATTTTTTTTTTCAATTCTTTTCATTCATCTCTGTTCCCTCTTCTCTTTCTCCCCTCCATCCCTTCTTCCCACTGGAAGACGATAGCCCTACTTCCTATTATCTTTTATTTTGGTCTTTATTTATATTTTGGGTTTCTTATATAAGAGAAACCATATGATATTTAAGTTTGTGTGTCTCATTTATTTCACTTACTATCATGGTCTCAAACCTCTTTATCTATGAATGCCTCAAGTTTATCTTTATAGGAGAATAGTATACCATGGTGTATAAATGGCACAGTTTCTTTATCTATTCATCTGTTAATGGGCATATAGGCCATTTCCAAAATTTACTTAGTATATATTGTGCTGTCATAATGTGGGTAGGCACGTATCACTGTGATATGATGTTGTTCACTCTTTTGGGAAGATTCTAGAAGGGAATAGCTGAGTCAAATGGAATTTCTGGCTTTAGTTTTTTGAGGAATCTCCATAGTGATTTCCATAGTGGTTGTAGTAGTTTACATTCCAACCAACAGTGTAGAAAGTTTCCTTTTATTCCACAGCCTCACCAAATATTTGTTATTATTTGGTTTCTTGATGGTAGTCATTCTTCCTGGAGCAAGATGAAATCTCAGTGTTGTTTTAACTTGCATTTCTCTAAGGGCGAGCCATGGTGAGCATTTCTTCATACATTTACTGACCATTTGTACTTCTTATGAGAAGTGTTTGCTCATTTCAGTAGCCCATTTTTTGATTAGGTCTTTTATTTTGAGGAGTCTAATTTTCTTGAGGTTTTTGTATATCTAGATAGTAGTCCTCTGTCTGAGGAATAGCTGCCAATATTTTTTGCTCATTCTAAGGTTGTCTTTTCACACTGTTCATTGTTTCCTTTGCTGTGCAGAAGCTTTTAACGTGATATGATCCCATTTGTTGATTTTCAGTACTATTTTCTGTGCAACTGGAGCTCTGTTTAGAAAGTTCTTGCCTAGATCTATGTATTCAAGAGTTTTACCTATTTTATCTTCTAGCAGATTGCTTCTGCTTTAACATTAAGATCTTTGATCCATTTTGATTTTGGTTTAGTACACGATGAGATAGGTGGGTCTAGACTCAATTTTCTGCATGCGGATATCCAAATTTCCAGATCATACTGATGATTATTTGATATTTTATGTCAAGTAGCTTTATTTTATGAAGTTAGGTGCACAGCTGTTTGGTGTGTATATATATTTATACTTGTTATCTCTTCCTGTTGATTAGTTCCCTTAACTATTCATTTAGTGTCTTTCTTTACCTCATCTGATCAGCTTTAGCTTGAAGTCTACTGTGTCTGAAAATAGGATAGCTATTTCTGCTTGTTTTTGGGTTTCTGTTGAAGGGAATATTGCTTTCCATCTTTTGATTTTTAATCTATGAGTTTCTTTCTTTGGTTAAATGTGTTTCTTGTATACAGCATACTGTTGGATTTTGTTTCTTGATCCATTATGCAAATCTATATCTGGAGAATTGAGATCATTCACATCGATAGTTATAACTGATATGCCTTAATTCCTATTACCATATTATTTTTCCCAATTCCTTTTCTTTCCCAATTCCTTTTCTTTTCTTTCTATTTAATTGCTTGCCTTACCTGGTGCATTTATTCCATCAGAACATTTAACATTGTTAGCTTCATTTTTTTCTTTCTAGGATATCCTTCATGAATATTTTTGGTGGTCTCTGTCCTCACATCTCTGTCCTCAAGCTTCTGTTGTCCATGCTTGCAGTAGAATTTTTAATCTCCTGGATTTCTGTTAGGAACTTTTTTATGGATGCTAATTCTTTTCTGTTCTGGGTATTTATGTTTTGCATCTCCTTCTTTAGCTCTGCTAGTGTCTTTTGTAGAATTATTGATCTTTGGTTTAATTAAGATGATTATCTGTTTTGTTATATCTTCTTTGAATTTGCTAAGTGCCTTTATGGTCTTTCAGATAATTTGGCTTTGTGACTTTTGATTTCCTCTGCTTCAATGCCCCCTGGATTAGCTATGGGGGAGCGGGGAGTTTGGAGACATTCTGTTGCCTTGTCTTCGTATGTTTCTATTTTTTGTGTGTTTTCTGTGCTGAGGCTTGTGGGTTGATAATAGTGGGAAGTTTTGTTGCTGGTATGGAGACTTCTTTAGTTAATGTATAATTTTCTTTAGTTAATGTATACCCAGAGATGTCCTCTGGGTACAGCTAACTATTGGATTTTGCTTCTGTCCTAGGATCCAGTTAGTTCCATTATTTGGGAGGGGAGGTTGCAGCTTATTTGCCCCAGTTCCCAGTTCTTTGGGAATGAACAGTGGTATTGTTTATGACTCCCAGGCTATCCAGATATTGGCATACAGAGGAAACCAATTGATAGCAACAACTATGTCACCTTGGCTAAAGTAGTAAAATCAGCAGTAACAATAGCATCAAACACAAAGTGGATATTGACAAACCCTAAGAACTAATAATGTACCACCCTTAACCATAGGAAAGAGATTTATGATTATGGTATAAATACTAAGACAAATCAGATATTGATGAACGGTAAATATCTACCCAGTGGAACAACTTTACCTCCACTAACAATAGAACGGTGTTCAACAGTAATAAGATACAGTTCACTAACTGTCTGTAGATTCATAAAGCTTAATGGTTATACAAGTTTGGATAGAGGGTGTTGGGACTGGGAACATGAAAAAAGTAAAATTTGAAAAATTCAGTTTGCAAGGTGGCCTCTCTGCTCAAGAGGTGCTCCTGTCTAAGCTCACGGAGATTGTCTAAGCTCAATTTTGTCCCCACTCTCTTTAGTCCATGAGGAAGCAGTCATGCCACTGGTCTCTGCCAGGTGTAGGCAGTGGGACAGAGACTCCAGCAGCCCACTGAACTCAATGCCATGACCTTCGGATCAGCCACCCCTGGAAGCCTCACCTGCTGAACCCGGCCTCCCACGATGGAATGGAGGCCTTGCGTCCTTCCTGGCTTGAGCTTGAAGGTCTCAGGGCATCTCAGGGTATCTATGTCCAGCTCTTACACTTTTCCATCTGTCTCTCATGACTGTCGCTGTGTCAGGGCAACACTTCAGACCTGGACTGAAACTGATTAAACTCTCTGGCAAAATGCTGAGCACTGTACTGGATTTCTTCTCTTCTGTACTGCTACAAAGAAGTCATTTATACCAGCTGTGGGCTTTATTTGGGGTATCCCTGCTGGCCCATCTGTTATTTCTCCTTGAAGTAGCCAACTCTCCTGGGCTGACCTCTTCTCCCAGGCTTTGGCCTCATTCTTGATCAGGTCAGTCATTTGGTGGTCTCCTCTGCGGCCCTGTCCTGAGGGAAGCCAAGGTGCGGGGCTTGCTGGGAGTTGGTGGTTTGATTTGCATGGTGGCAACTCTCCTCATGGTGCAGCAGAAAAGTAAACATTACAAATACAAATACTTTTTATAAAAATTCACATGAACACAGCAACTAAGATTTAGATAGAAAAATGGAACATTAGTAGCAACATCTTTCAGATTCTATCCCCAATTCCCGTAGATAATCGTAGTCTCAATTTCAAAAAGCCTGCCTTAATCTTACCTATTTTGAACTTTATTTAAAAATATGAGGGCTGGGGATTTAGCTCAGTGACTAGAGTGCTTGCCTGGCAAGCACAAGGGCCTGAGTTCGATCCCCAGCACCGGAAAAACAAAACAAAACAAAAAAAAATAGGTACATAGAAATATTTTGCTCATATATTGTTCAGTTTGTTTGTTCTTGTTTCTATATAAGATTTCATCGTTGCATACATGTACCATATTATTTTTCATCCTTTTTAGAGTTGAACATTTATGCAGTCTTTAATTTGTAGCTGTTAGAAATAAAGCTGTTATGCAAATTCTAGTTTTGCATTTCGTGAACAAATGCATATATTTCAGTTAGGTATACCTCTAGAAGTAGAGTTGCTAGATTGCAGTAGATGCTTGATTGTAGAATTTCAGGAAAGTAATTGATCAAATTAATATTTTAGAAACATCTTTCTCATAGCAATGAAAAGAACAGATTAAAGAAATATGACAACAATTTAGGTGAAGATGGTTAAAGTTTTGGACTAATAATGTTAGTGAGATAGAAATAAAGAGATAGATATGAGAGCTATTTGTGAACAAAATAATTGAACTTGAAGGCCTAATCGGATATGGGGGGGTGAAGCCAACAGGACTCCAAGCATCCAACTGAATGGATGTTGGTCCTACTCATAAAGACAGTGACTGTAGGAATATCATTACATGAACATAAATATGCTTCCAGTATATTATGCTATTATTTCTTTTAAAGATGAGGAAATGCATACTGATACAGATAGTAGCTAATAATTGGCATATTTTCTCCAAAATGCTTATTTTCTCCAGTTTTTTAAATAGCCAGAATAGGTCCTGGATTCATTTATCAGTTGCTGTGTGTTCTAAGAATTTTACCTATTGACACTTATAGAGAGCTCAAAGGGATGGACTTGATTTGAGCTTATTTCCATTCTTTAGAAGTTATATAGACTTGAACCAGCTATTTAGTGTTTGAGAGTCTGTTTCTTCATCTATGACACAATAATAATAATAATACATATTTTACTTGATTCAATGAGATCAAATGCATAAAGTCTCTATTGATTAATGCCCAGCACACAGTAATTTTAAGTAACAACCATTATTATTATTATTCCATCTTAATACTTTTGTTACCACTTATGTCCTCAGAGGATAGACCACCTCTCTACTTTCCACCCCTTCCCAACAATTTCCTTTGAAATCTGAGCATTGGAATGTTAAGTAAAAACTGGCATTGTACACTATTTAGCAGTCTTAAGCTAGATGTAGCCGTTCTCCACCAGGTAGCCTTCTGTTTTAAAGAGTCCCACCACAAATATATTACAATTTTACCCAACAAACTTGTCCTGATCTTTTATTGATGTACAGCCTGCATTTCTTTTTAGGACCACAAAGGTTTTACCTAAGATGAAATCTCTGTCAATAAGCTTCTACTACATGTTCCTGAGTTTTAAAATATAAAATTCCGATTGCCTTGGAAACAAATTTGTACAGTATGCAGTCTGTAAAAACCTACCACTTCAGTTTTACAGTGTAGAGATTATTGTTATTCACCGTGTGTACCTACATCTGCACAGGAAACAAAAAGACACAGTGTCACAGCAGCTTCTAAATCCCAAAACATTTGTGGGCCTCAGTAGACGCAATGAGACCCTTGTAATCCAGCTCGATCTTTTTGTGCCTTCGTGTAGAGGGACAATGCGCGAGACCAGAAAGCCCCTTGATTTTGGTCCCTCATACTTAGATCTGCTGACTGTACCATACAGGCTGGGAGGAATTTTGAGAATGAAAATGTTAAACACTATGTAGGTTTCATCATCTGAGCTGTCAAGATAGCAGAGGAATGCTTTTTGGAAGCCTTTTGAATCCTTGGCTACTTGCTTCCAGGCAATCCCTCCCTCCTCATCACTGCCTGTCTCTTACCTCTCCTCTTCACATATGAATTCCATATTGTTCTATTTTTATGTAGTAATTCAATAAAATAAAAATATTGCTGCGGTTTTAGCTAATATTATTATGAAATAATGTTTATTACCTGTACAAGATGATAGCAATACATACCAATTCGTGATTCATTGATTTTTCTGACATCTGAAAAGGACTTGGAATTAGACCTGCACTAGAACATATCACTCCCCTGGCTATATTCTCTGGTTACCAGGCTACAGAAAATAGTATCGCACAACTGTACTGTGAGTACCGCAGCACAGGTGGAAAGGACGCCATTTTAAAAATATCTCAGACTGATTTTGGTGGTTTATCATATTGGGCCCTGAGGTGAGTGAAGATGAGAATTTTTAGGATGAGCAGACCCGATAAAGGACACTTCTGGTGACCACAGGATATACCACATGCAAGGTAGCCACCTTGTATACCTCACTATATTTATTCGAGGACTCAGGAGGAGTGGTTTGTTTGCTAAAACAACAGAAAAAGATGAACACACACATAACATAACAAGAGCTTAAAAACATTAATGCCAGTAAATTCTGAACTTGCCTCTGAATATTTGTCTCCTGAGTTCAAATTTAATATAACCCTGAAGTATTACAAGGAATAGCTCAGGGCATAATGCTACTCCAAACTGCAACAAAGTATTTTGGGAAAACGATTTCCTTGCCACCATGCCCAGCTTCAGTAGCCTCTGTACATTTTATTATTCTTTACATGTTACACGAAAATAATTAAGTAAAGTGACTAGAACTCTGGTAATTCTGTTCACCAAGGCTGTTCAATGCAGTCTCTTCAGGTTCAATTTGTCAGCAGTGGGGGAAGGATGTGGCAGGAACTGGTGCGAGGTGCTGGGAGTGGGGTGACCAAGTCCATGGGCATGCCCATTTCCTGTGACTGCTGGCTCATCTTCCAGAGCGGGCCTCTGCTGAATGGCTGACAATATCTCCTGGGGACACGGGTCATAGGCATCTGGCTGTGGTGTGGCCAGTCAATAACAATAAGTCTGCAGGAGTAAACGTCTTCAATCAAATACTGGGAATTTGTCCTACAACTCAATCTCCTTCCATTCTGCTGTTTACCTGCCTGTAGCAAATCACGATTTCTTCATAAATTCATACTTGGGCAAAAAAATCAAAGAAAAGCCACAGAAATTGAATGTATTGTTTATTTTATTTGGCAATGGATTTCATGAGAATTCTGAGTTTAGTGTTGGTATGTTTATTTCGATTTGTTGTGCTAGTATGTGCCTTGAATTTGTTTTTAGTTTTAAGCCTTTGCTTTATGATCATTTTTCATTAAAATGTGGAAGAAGGAAATACACAGAATTTTTTCCTTAGGAGAGAGTGGTAATATGAATTGTCAAAAATTTGACAAACTTCGACGGATCTGTGAGATTTAGTCCATTTGAGTGATATGGATGACAATGTGTTATTTGAATTGCTTCTGAAGGTACAGCTCCCCCTCCCTCACCCTGCTAAAAGCCTGTCTTCATCAGAAAGTCCAGAAACATTCTTATTGTAAAATATGTGGCATGTGCTGGTATTCGTACATAAATTTTACATGGTATTTTTGATTTTAGAATAATTTGGAAGTTCCAGAAATCTCAGAAATACTTTAAACAAGATAGGTATAAATCATGTTTATTTAACATTAAGCATATTCTATGGTGTTTTATATATGGAACTGAGAATGTGTGCGTGAGGTACAAAATTTTAAAAGAATGAAGAAGATGCGGTGAAAAGTGAGTCTTTACTAAGTACCCTTTGCACTCCTTCATAGTCACGTAATTATTCTCTTCTCTATGTTCATAAAAACACACACGTGTACATGCACATACATGTCAGGTCTTTACTGATACATTTAGGTTATTTTAAATATTTTGTTATCAATCCTGTGATGATGTATTTTGAATACTTCCTGTATTAGTTACCTTTCCAGAGTCAATGGTTTGCAAGACAGCAGATTTAATACAGGACGTTTACAAGTTACAATATTCACCCATAAGCCAAATGCAGGAAGAGTGCCGAATGTCTACCTGTGCACTGGAGACCCAAAAGATCCAATCAAGGGCTGGGAGCCCACAGCACTGTCCCGTGTATGTCCGTGTCTGCAGATGACGGCTGAAGAAATCTTTACTGGAACCAGGATATGACGCTTACAGCAGAGATGACGACCAGAGCTCCCCTGAAGCAACAGCAGCCGTCCTCGATGATAGCAAGGCCCCAAGCTCCTTCTTCAATGAGAACAACAGAGTCCCCTTCGGGAGAACCAGCCACAGCAGAGCTTCTCCTGGGAAACAACCAGCCGCTATCTTCTGCTCCCGTTCTCCTTGATGTGCTGGAAACAATCCTCAGGTAGATCCTCTATGCCCAGAACCACACCAACTCAGCTGAACATTCTGGCTCAAGTTGACCACAGTAAGTCCACCACACTTCCCAAGGCCACCTGCCTAGCCAGCTTCCCCATTTCCTTCAGGTTTCTGCTTAATTATCACCTTCTCACCTACCTTTCACAAAGCAGCACTACTTCGTTCTTTCTACTTGTTCTGTCTCTCTCCTCCCCTTCCTTCCTTCGTTCCTTCCTTCCTCCTCCCTTCCCCTTTTTTCCCTTCCTTTCTTTCTTCTGTCCTTCCTTTGTTCCTTCCTTCCTCCCCCCTTCCCCCTTTTTCCCTTCCTTTCTTTCTTCTGTCCTTTCTTCCTTCTTTCCTTCCTTCCTTCATTCTCTCCTCACTTGCTGTCAGCTGACCTGTATTTGTTTATATACTCTTTTTCCACAAATCATGGATGTATGAGATTCTCCACTGCATGTACTGCTCTATCCCCAGTGCCTAGAACAGTAGAAGGTGTGCAGTTAGTGCTAAGTACTTATTAAGTCAATAGGTCCTTTTGCGTATTTGCAAGTAGAATTGTAATAAAAATTACTGGACAGGAATTGCTGTGTTAAAGGAAGTGGGCAGCTGCGATTTCAAAAAATATTGCTAAACTGCTTGCCCTAGAAGTTGTAGAAATTTACGCTTCTGTCGACAATGTACCCTTGCCCTCACCAACATTTATATAGCTTTTATATAGCTTTCAAATTCATACAATTAATTGTACCTCATTTTATAGTTTGCATTTCTCAATTATGACAGATGGGGATACTGCCATCTGTATAAGTCTGTAGCTGCTCATGATGGCTGAACATATATGAAGTGTTTTCATTCAATTTCTCTCAAACACAAAAAAAGATCTCCCTGACACTCACGGTCTGATGCTGCAAGTTGCTTAATTTGTGCCCTCTAGGACATGAAAGTTCCTCACTGTCTCAGTTATATCTTTGCTCATTTAGTCTGAAATCTATAATTTATCTGAATTTAACTCGGGCTGATAAAAGTGATGATTAAATTTATTTGCTTAATTGTAGTTCCCAAGTTTTCACCTTCCTATGAAGATGACCATTTCAAAGATATTTTCTGTATCTTCCTTTAGCTACCATGTACGAAAGTTTCCAGAAACTGGAGGAAACCGCCTCTTGTATCCAAATAATCCTTAGTGTCTTTTCCCTATAAAGTGTCCCACACAACACCATTGGTTGACCAGCCTGACAAACCAGTTTACAGGTAAATTTTGATAGTTGCTTTTGACTTTATACATTTCTCATGCAAGAAAATGTGTATAACTTTCCTTGACTTCATGGCATTTAATATTCTCCTACTTACAGGTTATATTTGGGAGCCTAATATGTACCACCTGGAATACCAACACAAAGCATTCATCTTACCATAGCAAAGTTAAAAATATCAGGACTTTGTTATACAATTGGGCCTAATTTTAAAAAGTGTTATCAATTCATTGCACTATTTCTTATTTAATTGTAATCCAGGAATTCTTTTGACTTCCCCTAAAAATATGCTAAATCTGTATGTACACGTAATCGTGATTTTACTGGAAAGCAGAACGGGAGTGTCCTGTTGGAATTCATTCTTTAGCTTGTTAGATGAACTCTAAATGTATAAAACATAGAATCCTCACAGCGAGGATAAAATAATGCAACTAAGATGATCTTTAATGCCAGAATCTCCTGTCACGTAAAATCTCATCATGGGGCTGGGATTTAGCTCAGTGGTAGAGCACTTGCCTAGCAAGCCAAGGCCCTGAGTTCGATCCCAGCACCCAAAATAAATAAATAAACAAAATCTCATCATATCAAGAATTTTCTAGGCCCCCCGTAAAAGAATGGAAAGTGTGTATTATTTACCTTTTACAAATTGTACCAAAATTTTGAAGAATAGTGTGTTTACAAGAACACGGGATAAAGACTCAAAATAATCTTCAGGTCTTCTGAAAACTTAGTGTCTTATTTCTAATAAGAAATCAAATGCAGAATGGCGTGTGATTTCCTACTTTTGAATGTTAGCCTAGGACTTTCTGAAGTTTAATATGATTGTGTTTATAATTTGTTGTATGATATGTGTTAGATAATGTATTGACAGCTTTCTTTCTCATGTGGATATTCTAATGAGTCATTGTTTAACACATGAACATCTTAATAATATTCAATATTTAAATTTCACAGATCAGATGAACAATTTTTTCCAAACTTTCTTTCAAAAGTTCTCAAATTAACAAATTCTATATTTGGAAAATTTCACAAGCTAGGGAAAATAATATACAATATATCCAACTGGCCAGGGCAGACTGAGGTAACAAATGATTTTTACTTTATAAGAGCATTGGAGAAATTTTGCACTAATATTCGCGTTGGATATAACTTTGATGAAAGGGTTTTTGTAAGCAGCAGCCATACTGTTAAGGCCCAGTGATTATGAAAAACCACAGTGCCATAAGAGGACAACCTTGACACTATAATACAAAATCCCTGAAGTGCTAGGGATGACTATGCTGTATAAATATAAGTTACAGACGTCATCATGCTGAGATTTAATACTTGGGGGTCAGTGCACTGGCGAAGTTTGAAAAACCTAAGCACATCAACTAAACAGCCTTCGTTATTGTGTCTACCAGGGAGTCTCAGTATGAAATCTTGTCACATCAAGGATATTTTCTGCATTGAATCAGAAAGCCTAAAGCATACAAGCGATCAACCAAGCAGTGATGAAATTCTTAAAGTGCAATATGAACTCCTAAACTCTCACATATCAAGTTTTATACATAATGTACTTCAACACAAATTATTTAAGGCTGAACTTTAAAAAAATACGAAGATACACGTTTTTCAATCATTTACCTATTTTCCATAAAAGGAATTGAGTCAATTAAAAGTATAAGAATGTTACTTTAGAAGCATTATCATGTATGATACACATAAAATTAAAGTATTTAAAGATATTAAATAATCTCATTATTTCATTGATTTTATTTTTGTATCAAAACAAATTATTGAGGTAAAACGGACATACAATAAACTGCATGTATTTATGGTGAACATTTGTCTAAATTTTGACATGTGTGTACTGGGAGAAGAATTGACATCATCAAAACTGTAATTATTTCCATTCCCTCCCAGGGTTTCTTTTCTCTTCAGAAGTTCCCTCTTTTGTACCACTTCATCTCAGTAGTCAGACCAAGATGCTTCAGGTGTTATCCTTGTAGCTAAGTGGGCACTGGCTAGAGTTTGTATAAATGGAATCATATAGTGTGTAATTTTTTAGTCTTCTCCCACCCTGCATAATTATTTTGAAAATCATCTATGTTGATGTATCTATCAAAAATTCATTTCCTTTTTAATGTTGAGTAGCATTTTGTTGTATGGATATATAATGTTCAGTTTGTTTGCCTGTTCACCTGTTGTTAAGAGGCTGTCTGTTAAAGGCTTGACTCCCCACCCATAGCACTATTGGGGGCGGGTCCTTTGAGAGGTGGGGCCTATGGGAGTAAGTTAGGCCAATGGGAGCATGTACTTGCAGGGGATAATGAGATGTTGGTCTCTTGCTCTCTCCCCGTTGCCATGAGATGACTGCCATGTACTCCCACTATGATGTACTGCCTCACCTCAGGCCTCAAAGCAACAAGCCAAGCTGACATAGACTAAAAACTCTAAAGCCTTTATGACCTATAATCAACCTTTTCTCTTTTTAAGTTGGTTGCCTCAGTTATTTTGTTATAGTGATGGAAAGCTGCCTGACACCACTGTCGATGGACATTTGAGTTGTTTCCAGTTTGGGGCTATTACAAACAGTTGCTATGAATATTTGTGCACAAGTATTTGCCTGGGTGTATGCTTTGTTTTTTTCTCTTGAGAAAATATCTTCAAGTAATTGGCTGGCCTACATAGTCCATGCATTTTTAATGAAGTGCCAAACAGTTTTCAAAGCACAGTGGTACCTCAGTTCACAAACTTAACTCATTCCATGATTCTGGGGAAGGTGGAAGATGGCTGTGGTAGTGTTCATTGCCCAATACAGAATTCACTAACAGAAGCAAAATTTTGCCTAATGCTTCAACAGAAAAGAAGTGTTTATGAACTGAGGTATTAGTGTAATGGTACTAATATATATTACCACTGGTAGTACGGGAAGAGAGTCCTGGTTCCTTTCTATTCTTGTGAATACTGGGTATAGCCTGTCTTTTTAAATTTTAGGCATTCTAATTACGGGTGATGATATCCAATTGTAGCTTAAATTTGCCTCTCCGTATGACTAATGCTATTGAGCATGTTTGCATGTGCTTATTTGCCATCCAGTATTTTTATTTTTGTGGAGTATTTGTTAAAATCCGTTGTCATTTTAAAGTCGAGCTCTTTGTGTTCATATTATTCAGTCCTGAGAGATTTTCTATATAGTGTGGATATAAGTTCTTTCTCAGAAATCTGCTTTGCAAATAATTTCTCTAATTTTTGGTTTGAATTTTCATTCTCCTGTGTCTTCATAAGAAGAAAAATCTGCCATTATCATTATTTTTAATGCCCATTATTTTTTGGAACATACGAAATACAGCTACAATAATGATCACTGTGATCTCATCCAGCAGTTCTAACATCTGTGTCAATTCTGGTCTACTGATTCTCATCATTATGGGTTCTAGTTTCCTGCTTCTTTGCATGACTGATGATCCTAAATTAACTGTCAGGTGTTGTTTGGCATTTTCAGCTGCTTTTAAAGATTTCTTCACTATCTTCAGTGTTGAGTAATTTGATTATGATGTGTTTTATTTTAATTTTCTTCCTACTTCTTATGCTTAGAGTTCATTGAGTTTCTGAACTTGTGAGTTTATTGTTTCTAGTCAAATTTGAAAAGCCTTCAGACATTTCTTCAAATACATTTCCTTCTTTTCCTTCACTGTTCTATTCTTTGGGGCCTCCAGTTATGCAGATATTAGACTCAAAGTTGTCCCAAGTTCACTGATTTGCTTTTCCTTAAAAAAAATGAGTTTAAAAAATTTCATTAAAAGAAATTCTCCCTCTGTTTCACATTGGAAGTTTCTATCACTATATCTTCAAGTTTACTGATCTGTTCTTCTGACATGTTGAATCTACTTTTAATCTCATCTACAGTGTATTGCAAAGCCCCAGAATTGTAGTTTCCATCTTTGGAAGTTTGAGTTGGATATTTTCTGTATCTTCAACATCTCTACACTTTGGAACATATGGAATATAGTTATGATAATCGTTCCTGTTCTGATTGATTGGTTCTCATCTCTATTTCTTGTAGCTTGCATTTTTGTGTGTGACTGGTAATCTTGAATCACTGCTAGAGATTATCAGTTTCATCTTTTGGGTGTTGGATATTTTTATGTTTGTGTATGTTTAGCTTTGTTCTGAGATGCGGCTAATTTACTTCTAAACAGTTTGATCCTCTCAAGTCTTATTTTTATGAAGTGTTAAGTAGATCTGGATTAATTTTAGTCTGGGACTGATTATTTCTCACCACTCAGGCAAAACCTTTCTGAATGGTCTACCCGATGCCATATGAAATACGAGGTTTCGATGTCCAGCTGTTGTGAACAGGCACTGTTCCTGGTCCTGTGTGAGCATCTGGTACTGTCCTTCTAACGGACAGTACCATTAGTAGTCGTCTAAAATGACTGCTTCCCTGGAAGCAGCTAGTCTCTTCTCACACTGTGCCAGTTGGTGCTCGGCTCAGTCTTCAGGGGAGCTCATGAAGATGTCCGAGTTTCTCTTTCCGTGTCACACTCTGCTGCCTAGTGTTCTACCCTGTGGACTGCAGCCTCTTAGGTGACTGAACTCCACCACGTCTCTTCTCAGGCTTGCCCTGCGCCCTGCTGCCTTTTCTGAGACTGGGGACTCTGATCCCAGCAGTAAGGTGGGGCAGTTGTAGGCCTTGTTTCTTTCATTTCTTTCTCCCAAGGATTGCTGCTCTTCATTTCCTTTTGGTCAGTGTCTTTTGTTTATTTTGTTTATTTGTTTATTTTGTCTAGGGTGTTTTTTGTTTGCTTGGGCTTTTTTTTTTCCAGACCAGAAATTACTTCCTCTTGGGCAGAAATGGAAGTCTCCAGAAACCAATTTTCTAAATGGTTACATTCTTATTTTTACAGAAGAATAAGTGATGTTTTTAAAGATGTAAATAAAGGGAAAGGTGAATACTATGTTTATATTTACATAGAGAATTTATCCTGTGGTGCAATGTCAATAGTTTGCGCTTTCCTTTAATTTGTTCTGATATTGAAATGACTATTATGTAATATATGTTAAGCCTTCTAGGTGTGGACACCATAGCTGTATTGTAATTAGTCAAATTCCTGCCTTGAGGAACTTCCAGTCTAATAACACAAGAGAGATATAATAATGAAACTCAAATATAGAATTAAAATAAAGTGTACAGGGATAGACAGCTAATGTGAAAGTGCACTAGGCTGAAATTTTAATATTCTCTTTTTGAAACTTTCTTTAAATGGGAGTCAGGCTACCAAATAATAATGAAGTGAATGGTTATTGAGAGTTATAAAAGGAGATAAATTATGTAAATTTCCATACTTAGAGTAGTGTAGGATGTTTACTTGGAAATAAGAAAGAAGAATCACCGTATAATGTATTTCTGAAGTAGTGAGCCTAGTATTATCTCAGTGTTGAAGATGAAGGCAATGAAGTTGTGAGAAAAACAAAAAATTCTTCAAAGACACGCCTTCCCTGTGGCTTAAGTGCAGCCCATCACATGTTCCCTGCTGCCGCTTACTTGTTGCTTGCTCATGCACTATGAAAACCTAAACAGTTAGTTCATATCATCTTCTCACTACAATGTCCACAGATTTATCATGTGGAAAGACATTTGGCCTGGAGGTGATAGATACTCCTGTGAGGTGGCACTGAAGAGTTTCTATTTTGAGCCACACAATTTCGTGGCTTTGACACCATTGTAGAACCCTACTGTATCTTTTCAGTTTTTAAGTTTCTATTGTTGCTTAACATAGCATCATATATATTCTAAATGGTAGGTGAATCACTGTGAACTATATAAATGAATAATGGGACACCCTGAATTTTAGAATTAGAGCTAAAGTATGCTAACTTTAAATTTTAAAGAGCATTATTTTTAATTACAACTTCATTATTTCTTTCGATGGGTTGGAGACAAATATTTATAAAGGAAGATAGGAATCAGAGTGTCTTAAACTCGTATCTGTGCTATGTACAAGAGTAATAATGGATTCACTGTTTTGCATGCGTTACCTCCTTTCATATCAACTGTACCTCCAGTCTCAAGCAATCTTGCTAGCACCTCCATCATGCCCCCTTTCCCCGCTTGAAGTGGCCATGACCTCCCATGGTTTCCAGAAAATGATCTTCCTCTTTCGACTCTTGCCCTTCTAACTGTCTGTTCTTTACACAGCAGCCGGTGTGAGGTTTAAATGTATTTTATTACTCCCCTAGTTGAAAGATTTAATGGCTTCCCATAAAACTGAAAGCAAGTCCTAAACTCCGTCTCATGACTAACCTCACCCTGCTGTGCCGCTCCCCCTGCCTCTGCCTTCTCCTCCTGCTGTCTCCCCACCTCACTCTGCTGTCAGGTAGTCTTGGTCTTCTCGAAGCACTACTTGTGTGGCGTTTGCTCTCTCCTCCACTTGGAATTCCTTGCCAAATTTCATCCCAAAGTGATTCAAATAATGATACCACCAGTACAACAAACATACTAAGTTCACGGTGGGCTCTGAAAAATCCACACACATTTTCATGTGTAAGTTGTAGGTTTGTTGAAGAATCAGATCCAGTGACTTCTAGTTACAAAGCTTTCGGAAATAGAGACGGTGGACTCATTCTGCAGTGGTCCTGGCTCGCTGCTTGAGGAGGGCCTTTCCATGTCTTAGCACTGTCCTGGGAGGTCAGCATTATTGTACAGACATCTGTCGGTATTGGTAGAGCAAGCACTATCATTCATTGTCTCCCTTAGTGTGTTGTCACCTTTAGAATTGGCATTTTCCCGCTTGAATCCGCGTCCTTAGGGATGTAACACCTAACCTTCCTCCAAGGTCAACTGTGGTTCACTTGACAGGGACAGACCTATTACCACTATCCTACACAATTTGTTTTTCTCTCGGATCCGTTTTGTACCATTAATATGGACATTGCTATTTTGTGAGAAAAAGCAGGCTCCGATCAGGGAGAAGGACATGAAAAATGACCTGGGGAGAAATGGGATCTTTCTAACAAAGAGATAGATCAATGTAAGAACTTATTAAAAACGTACCATTCATAATGCACAAATTGTAGTCATTGCAATGGCCATCATTGTTATTCTGAACCGCTTCTCCAGACTTTCAAAGCGACCAGTGTCCTCAGACAGTGTCTCTTGTCAATGATGGATTTTTCTTTTTATATTGCAGTCCTATAGGATTTGTTCCTCTGCTTAGTTCAAAGGGCAGCACTTCTGTTCATCTCTCTGTGTTCACCAATTTCCCTTCTGTCTTGCCTCTTCTATGCTGGCTATAGGAGTTAAGAAATTTTTTTCCTTTCCAAAAATAAAACAAACAGAAATTACTTTTCTGCTTCAAGGAATTTTAAACTTCCACAAAAATATTAATAAAAATACGATGCCTGTAGACCTCTGTAACAATCAATTTTCTTCCTATAAGAATATCTTGATACCTTGTGTTTTAGTGGTTTCATGTACTATGCATTTTTGTGATGCTCAGGAATACGACACATTCTGCCTCAGGTGGACTTTTTACACACCTGCATGTAGAGCTTTGTGAATATCTGGCTTCCCTTTCTTGGGGTAGAAATAGCAATGAGGTATCATTTGAACCAGTTCAGCCAACATGCTGGTAATTGTGAACAAACAGTGCTAGGCAGATGATGCTGGTCTCTAGGAATCCGAAGTGGTATTGTTTAATTTGAAGGAAGCATCTGTGCTAGTGGAAATGTGACAGGCCTGGCAAACAGCAGCAAATGGAGGGAAGACAATATACTGCAGGGAAAAAAAAAAAAAAACTACAGATAATGCTTCAATCTTTTATTATACTCTCCTAAACTGAAAAAGTAACACAACTAGTGGCAGTACTTTTCAGTGAAGAATACATGCTGTACAGAACTCAAATCAGGCAAAGCCTTTGATATGATTTTCGGATTGAAAATAGTTATGGCCTGGATATTTGTGTCCCTGTAGACTCCATATAATGAAGTCTTGGCCCTCACGATGATGGAATGGGAGCAGGGTCTTTTGGCAGAGGACTAAGTCGTAAAAGTGGAGCTCTTATTAATGGGACTAGTGCCCTTCTACAAGAACGTCAAGGGAGCGTGTTTGATGGCTGTGCAGTGAGAGGACATAGCTAGAAGGAGCCACCTAAAAACCAAGGCACAGTCCTTGCCAGGCACCAAAGCTGGAACCTCTGGGGTCATGACCTCTTCAGGCTCCAGAACTGGGAGAAATGGATTTCAGTCATTTACAGCCCCCTGGGCCGAGGTATTCTGTGATAGATGCCCAAACAGACTAAGATAATGTACATCTGAGTTAACCAAAGGTGTTGGTTCAATAGTCCCTGAAGACCACAACTGGGGGAGTCTTCCACCTCACAGATCAATTATAATTTAGTCTACACACACTTAAAGGAAAAAATGTAAGTCACTAAAAATGCTTTCTGAGGAATCACACATATGCAATGTTTTCCAAATTCCAAATTTTTAAAACAATTCTTTTTTATGCCTGAAAACACATTACTCAGATTTTCATGAACTGTTGAAGCCTATAGCTTCTCTCTGAAATACAATAGTAGTAACTTTATAACATCTTTTCCTTCAAGTCTTAATTAAAACAACATTAAGTTTTATTTTACTGGTGTTTTAAGGCTTAGACATTCCCTTTTGAAATAGCATTCATTCTTTGCCAAGTGGTTTTGTTCACAGGACTGTGTAAAAGGAAAACATGAAGAACAAAATAGTTTCACTTTACTCTGGCAACATTCTAAAAAGTCATGCATTTTATTGGTTGATAAAATTTGCACAGGTAATGTATTCAGGTATCAACACTTCCATTCGCTTCCTCTTTCCTTTTGTTTGTTTATTCGCTTATTGGTTAAATATATACTGAGTATTTACTATGTGTCACGATGTGATGCTTGGTGTTATTTTCTTGTCTTTCTCCTGTCACCTTCCTTTTCCGCATTTGTGTCACTTCTAGTCTCATTTACATTGTGCTCAGTAGGATAGTAAGGCTGGGGATAAAAAAGATGAATAAACTATGGCTTCTGTTTTCAAGTAGCTCATGGACAACACACTTTATGTTCATACAGTTACACTTGTGATTTCTCTGTCCCCATATGAAGGGTATTATTTTAAAAATAATAACTGTTTAATAAAATTTGGGAAAAGCCATATTGGATATAAATATATGTGAAATCTTTTGCTGTTAAAACTGGCCAAATCACATTGTCTTTGCTTATTACATAGCTAAGAAAGAAAATTAGTAGTCTCAATTATAAATGAATTTCAAGTTATGAAATTTAAATGTTTTCTTTGAATATGACTTTTGCATTCAAAATAATGCCAGAAGTTTAGAATCTTAAATTAGTCTCTTAAGATATTTATAAAAGAAAGGCATAATCTTATGAAAGATCTTTGAATTTAGTAAAGAACAATGAGAAATGAATAAATGGTGTTTGCCTATGTGATCACTAAATATTCATTCATTCATTCATTCATTTTTTTCCATTCTTTTAACTTTTATGTGCTGTGATTCTATTTATGCATGTTGTAAACACCAAGAAGCTTACAGTTTAGAAAGCATGATGTTATGTAGAGACATGTAGGAGTTGGTCTCGGTGTGAAATTTGTACTACCAATGTTTAATTATAAAATAATAGTAGATAAAGATATACCTTCGCTTTAAAGTAAAAATCAGTGTATTTATCCTTCCAAGAATTTGAATTATTCTTGGTTGCACTGCAAACAATGCCATTCTAAAAAGGGATTAATTTAAAAGTTATTTTTGTCTGTATGTCATTATTAAGTTTCTATCTCACTTGTCTTTTTATAAACAAGTTATAGCAATTTTTACAACTTTGGTGAAACCAATCTGCTAAAATGTTAATTCTTCTATATCTTTAATGATTCCCAGTACCACAGGGACTATTTTTATATCTAGTTAAACTGATCAAATTTAAACCAGATTAAACAGACAAAATGTTGGAATTTTCATGGAGGTAATCAATCACCAAGATACACCATGTTATACTAAGAAATGTGAATATATGAAATAAAATGTTTTCTAAGCACATATGTTGCCAGTAGTAAAATTATAGCAGCTGATAACTCTTATAAGAAACATGTCCTGATAGACACATTAGTAAGGTAGTCAGACATTTCTTCACATAAAAAGCATTGGATTCATAAGTAAAGACAAGTTCTACTAAAAGTAAGAAAAAAGATAATTTGTATTATATGAACTATTTTAGAGCAGAAAAAAAGGTGGAAAGCTGTTCAATTCTGTAAGATTTGTATGCTAATAATGAAACAGAAGAGATAACACAAAATGGAAAATTATATACTCATTTTATTTCTGAACATAAGTATAAATAGTTTAATTAATACTAATGAATCAGATCCATCAATTATACCTAAAGTTGAAATATAATGAGCACTCACATTAAAATAAAAAATGATCACTATCAACATTGTATAGGACAACCTAGCCAGTGAATAGAACAATACATAATGGATAAGTAAGCCAAAGACTTAAAGCGTGAGGATTAGAAAATGAAAAAATTAATATATTATAATTTTCATTGAACAGTTTCAACCAAAACATTAAGTCTTCTTAAAAAATTAAGAAAGCTGGTTTGTTGCTATAGATTGAATATCTATGTCCTCCCAAATCTCCTTTGTTAAAATCTAACTTCCAATGTGATAGCATTTGGCAGTGGGGTTTTGGGAGGTAATTAGGTTACAGTGACTCTGCTCTTAGGGAGGGGATCAGGGCCCTGCTTGCTCAACAAGTGATGCTGGGAAAACTGGACAACTGTTTGCAGAAGACTGAAACTGGATCATGTACTAAACTAATATTAAAATGGATCAAAGATCTAAGTATTAAAACACAAACATTAAACCAACTGGAAGATAAAATAGGTAAAACACTTCTAGTCCTAAGTGTAGGAAAAGATTTTCTAAACAAAACCGCAGTAACACAAGAAATAACAGCAAGAATCAACAAATTAGATTACATCAAATTAAAAAGCTTCAGTAGAGTGAAGAGACAACCTACAGAGGGGGCAAAAAGTTTTGCCAGCTATTTCTCAGGCAGAAGAGTAATATCCAGAATATATAAAGAACTCAAAAATTTAGGCCACCTAAAATAAAAGACCCAGTCAGAAAATGGGCAAGAGAAATGAACAAATACTTCACAAAGGAAGAAATACTAATGGTCAACAAATACATGAAAAAATGTTCAACATCGCTGGTCATTAGAGAAATGTAAATTAAAACAGTGCTAAGAGTCATCTTACTCCAGAAAGAATCACAATCATCAAGAAATCAAAAAATAACTAATGCTGGCAAGGCCGTGGTGAAAAAGATGAAAAAGCTCTTCCACATTGTTGGTAGTGATGTAAACTACTTCAACCTCTATGGAAATCAGTATGGGGATTTCTCAAAGAATGACTATTAGAAATTCCACATGACCTAGGTATCCCCCTTATGGGTGTCTTCCCCAAAGAGCTTAAGACATACTACAGCAATACATGCATACCACTGTTTATAACAGCACCGTTCATAATAGCAAAATCCTGGAAGCAGCCTGTATACCCATCAACAGATGACTGGATAAAGAAAATATGGTGTGTGTATATAATGGAATTGTACTTGGCTACAAAGGAGGATGGATTTCCTATATTTATAGGAAAGTGGATGCATCTGGAAAATATGATGTTGAATGAAGTAAACCAGACACATGAGCTTAAATAGCATATGGTATCTCTTACTTGAATAAGGCAAAGCACAAACAAGGAATAATAAAGGTTGGATAGAAGGAAACAAGGGGATGAATCTCTTGCAAATGGGAAGGCGTCCAAAAACTATGGGCATGGGATGAGGGAAAGGGGAAGGGGAAATAAGAGGAATAAGGATATGCCATGTACAAGAACCCAATAATCTCCATGCATGTAATCATTATATGCCATAAATATATACCATAAATATGAGCTAAGATCAATAATATCAACAAGAATAAAAATGGGGAAAAGGGAAGGAAGGAGAAGGGGATTCAAAAAGGAAAAAAGTTGTATTAGGTGCATGTACCCATTCCCCAAGATAATTGTAAATTGGTTGTATTACAAACATATACTAATAAAAAATAAAAATTAAAAAGAAGAGGCCCCAGAGAGTTTCCCTGTCTCTTCCATGGGCTCTCACCAGACACCAAATCTGCTGCCATCTTGGTCTTGTACTCCCCAGCCTCTAGAAGTGTGAGAGATAAATTGCTGTTATTATTACTACCTAATCTATGTTGTTCTGTGTTTGCAGCTCATGTGGACTAAGAAATTTGTCATTCAATCAACATACGAAAATCAACAGACTTCAAAGAAATGAAATTTTTTGTTGACTAAAGAATGACCTTTAAAATAACCCAAAAGCTTAGAACATCTAGAAATAAACCTAACAAAATATTTGCATGGTCCCTGTATTACTTTTGTATTGCTGCTATAACAAACTATCACAAACAAGTGTTTTAAAACAACACACATTTATTATTTTGTACTCTTGGAGGCCGTAAGTCCAAGATGAATTCACAGGCCTGCATTCTTTCTGGAGAATTTGGGATAGAATATTTTTCATTGCTCTTTCCAGCTTCTCAAATTTGGCTGCACTCTTTGGTTCCCATCACCTTCCTCCATCTTCAAAGCTAGCAATAATAGCTCTTTAATCTCTTTGAAGATTCTTCTGTCTCTTCTATTTTTTGAAGATTATGATTACATTGGTCACTTTGAATACTTCAAGATAAACACTTCATCCCACGATCTTTAACTTAATCACCCCTGCAAGCCCCTTCTCACTGTGTAAAGTAACACAGTCACAGGTTTCAGGGATTAAGAAATGGACTCTTTGGGAATCTATTATTTGATCTGTCATAATCTCTGTGAAGACAATGGGGGTGTCACAGTGCTTATAAACTTGTTATCTCAACTTCCTGAGGAGGAACCAATGTAAACCTACCATTTAGATTTACCTACTTTTTGATCTTTAGAAATTAATAGACTCTCACTAAGATTCTTTTCCTTTTCTCAAAAGTAACAGTAATTAATTTCATTTCTTGGAAAGTGATTGCAGAAAATAAGACAAACTTTTAAAGAGTTTGGCACAGTTTGACAATTTAAGAAAACACTAAATCCATGAAAGAGTAACATGCAATAAAAGATAATATTTATAGACAAGAATGACTAGTAAATAAAGTGACATAGATCAATAAACAATTTACAAGAATTAATATGTAAAGTTCAAAAAATATCATGATATAAAATAAAGATGATAAATAAGAAATAGGACCTAAAGTCCAGAGTCCTATAGAATAGGACTCAATCTCAAAATACAATAAAGGCTTTCCAAAAAGAGAGAAATTTATAAAAGGAGTAAAATCATGCAGTTTCTCACAAAATGGCATGTCTTTTCAAATGGAAAAAGACTATTGAAAGTTGAGTTAAAGGAATGTATTAGCAATTTTAATGAAGATACCAGATGCAGGAAAGCAGTAGGACATAATAGTCAAACATTTGGCAGAAAAATAATTTCGACCTAGATTTTTATACGTAGCCTAATTATCATTCAACACAGAGAGAAAATACCTCTTCAGACATCAAGGATGTGGAAAATTTACCTTTCATGTACTCTTCTAAGTAAAGTGAAACAAGAGAATGTATTTCGTCTCACTCAAATGACAGATACCATACAGTATTTAAGTTCGTGTGCCTGGTTTACTTCACTCAACATTATGTTTTACAGGTGCATCTGGTTTCCTACGAATGTCTCAAAATGATAAAG